>ML170318.1:4074-38864 GCA_004355085.1 Rickenella mellea | reverse complement strand
TGCCCCCTCGGACTCTGCCGGATTCGGTGCCGAAGCACCAGGAGCGATCACCCCCTCGGACTCTGCCGGAAATCCCTCGCAGTCTCCTGCCACACAATCAATAATCATTTGACTTCACCAATGAACAGTAGACTTGTGCTTACCTGATTTCCCCCCATGCATTGGACTCATGTTGAGCCAATCTAAGCCAGAGGTTAGTTGAAATATGGTGGTATCTAACAGATTTATGTTACAAAAAATGCTCAACAACAAGTTTATGACTTGGTTGAACATGTAGGTCACTGTGTGAAAATGTTCTAGAGGACTGGTCATAATTTTCACCAATGAAAGATGGTGTTGAACTACCTACTGCAAAGCAAGTTACCACCACTAATTGGTGAAAGCTGAAGAAAGGCAATAAGTTGTTATTCCAGCTTTGAAAGAAATGCTACAGACATTTTGCGCCCGGAGATGATGGTGGTAGGAAGCAAGGTGTGAAAGAAACATCGAGAAAAAACCTGCCCTAAACCGAATAATCATTCGGCGCTACAATTGTATACTGAAATCAACTCTGAGCGCAATGTAAGCATCTGGTTGCCTTAAAAATTCAATTTTTTGCGTGAATTGGTACTATTATGTGGGATTGAGAGATTCAAGGTATGGGGGTGGGTCCAATGTACCCTTTGAACATTGCAAATCGATTCTGCATCAGTGTCGAGTTCATTGCCACATTCTCAAAGAGGCAACTGTGGCAACTGTGGCCTCCTTCGTTTTACTATCGGTGTCGATTTCTCCCTCAGCAACACGGCGAGTGCGCAGAGGGTCTCTCTAACTTATTTTTTAATTCATTACAGTATTAGGATGAAGGGGAAATTTTATTTATTTTTTCTAAATATTATACAATGTGTGATATGAATGCGAAAGGGGGTGTGCGGGTCTTTGACGGCGAACGAACGAGGACGAGAGAGACTTTCGGCTCTTCTCGCCTTGTCTAGCACTCCTTCTGGGTCTCCTCTGGCGTGGTGGGTAGGTGGCGTGGTCGTCGCGACCTTGACAACACCGTGCGCGTCGTTCCAGGCGGCGGTGGTGGTGGGTGAGGGGGTGTGGGTCGTTGATGGTGAGGGAACGACGGCGAGAGAGCCTTTCGGCTCGTCTCGCCTCGTCTCGCGCTTGTCCTGGGTGTCCTGCGGCGCGGTGTGTGAGTGGCGTGGCCATCAGGACCTTGGCGACGCCGTGCGCGTCGTTCGAGGCGGTGATGGTGGTGGGTGAGGGGGCCGTGGGTCGTCGATGGCGCACGGACGACGACAAGAAAGCCTTTCGGCTCGTCTCGCCTCGTCTCGCGCTCGTCCTGGGTGTCCTCTGGCGTGGTGGATGGATGGCGTGATCGTCGGGGCCGTGGGGACGCCGTGCGCGTCGTTCGTGGCGGCAGTGGTGGTGGCTGATGGGGGTGTGGGGCATCGACGACGAACGAACGACAAGAGAGCCTTTCGGCTCTTCTCGCCTCGTCTCGCGCTCGTCCTGGGTGTCCTCTGGCGTGGTGGGTGGATGGCGTGGTGGTCGGGCCTTGGCGACGCCGTGCGCGTCGTTCGAGGCGGTAGTGGTGGTGGCTGAGGGGGGGTTGTGGCATCGACGGCGACGAACGACGACGAGAGAGCCTTTCGGCTCTTCTCGCCTCGTCTCGCACTGCCCCTGGGTCTCCTCCGGCGTGGTACGTGTGTGTTGTGGTGGTCGGGGCCGTGGTGACGCCGTGCGCGTCGTTCAAGGCGGCAGTGGTGGTGGCTGAGGGGGGTGTGGGTTGTCGATGGCGAACAAACGACGACGAGAGAGCCTTTCGGCTCATCTCGCATCGTCCCTCGCTGCTCCAGGGACCCCTCCAGCGCGGTGGGTGGGTGGTGTGGCCGTTGGGCCCATGGCGACGCCGTGCGCGTCGTGCGAGGCGGAGGTGGTGGTGGGTGAGGGGGTGTGTGGTGTTGAAGGCGACACGACGACGACTTCGAGAGCCTTGCGGCTCGTGTCGTGTCGTGCCCACCTCCTCCTGATCGCCTTCCGTCCTTTTGCGCTGTTTTCATGGCCGTCGTGGCCGTTGTGAGGCCGTTCGCGTCGTTTTGAGGCGGTGATGGTGGGGGGGTATCCGCGGACAAAAGCACGATGACGAGCGAGCCTCACGGCTCGACTCGCCTCACGGCTCGACTCGCCTCGTGTCCTCCACCTCCTGGCCTCTTTCCGTCGCGGTGTGTGGTCGGTGGTGGGTTCGTGGCCGTTACGTGGCCGTGTGCGCGGGGTCGAGGTCTGTGTGGGTGGTGGTAGTGCGTACGGGTTGTCGATGACAATCAAACGATAACGAGCGAGCCTGACGGCTCGTCTCGCCTCGTGCGGCACTCCTCGTCGTTGTCGTGGGTGGTGTGTGTGCGATACGGGGTCGTACTTGGCCGTTGTTGCGCGAGAGACATGGATGGCAGGGGTTGGAGGTGGGTGTTTGCAGGGCTTGTGTCGACAGTCAAGACAATGAAAGCAAAGAAAAACCTGTTAAAAATCATAACTGTTAGTACAATGAGTGAATCATAACAAAATTAGAAACATACCTAGGCCCCGAAGGGCCCAGAGTCTTGCGTGGTTGCGATGCGAAGGTGAGTTGCGATGACCACAAAAGGGTTGCCTTTTCGGGAATGTGGCAACACTTTCGTTGATGATGCGAAGGCACCTAAGGGCTCATGAAGTAGAATTTATGGTGAGACTCATAAGAAGAATTTGTAGAAGATTGATATGGGCACCGTAAAATCAGTTTTCTGTAATTTATTTGAATTAGAGAGTGCTGCTATGGACGCTCTCCTTCGCACTTCGCCACAATTAGCTGTTTCCTGCACTTCGTGTGCTTCCCTAAATTCACAGGAGCATTCAAATATTATGAAAAATTATTTCGTGAGGCATGACACTTTCAAAAACAATTCAAGCATTTTTCTACATTTTTTGAGGTGTCAACAGGTGCAGAAACCTGAAAAACACCGAAATTTAGTTTATTTTTGACATCACACATTTCTCCGAAAATGCAAAAGCCATCCAAAGCGTCCCACATTATTCATGAGAGCTATAGAACACTCATAAATACTTTTGTAAAAGTTATGTATATGTCAATCAAATTTTGCGGTCACAATAAAACATTTGGTGGTTGAAATTTCACTGAAACGCTGAAAAGGGAAATTTGTTCTCATGTGTATGCATTCCACATTGTTAACTTATTAGAAACGCGATTGTAGTGCTATTACACTTTTTGTTAAGTCATTACAAAACTGATTCGTACTTGCATTAGAACTTCATTACAAAACCAAAAATGGTAACATATTCCCATCTATGCTCACGAAAAATGGCCTCAAACCGCATGCCAGCCTGCTTATAAAACGTTCCTTCACTTCGTTTAGGAATCGTAACCAAATTTTCAAAGCTCGCTTGCCTTCCGGTACGGTAATTCAACGAAGAGTTCCATCGGGATCACGTCCAATTTCACAGAGCATACGGAGGATTTTCACCCAATAACCTTGTGGCCGATGGATGGCCTAGACGACTTGCTGAGGTTGCTCACCATCTTGAAAAGCGACGATTGGAACGCTGCATTTACGGAAGGTGCTGTTTATCGTAATCACGAGCAGAAATGGTGTGTAGATCCACTGTTTGTAGTGACACGCAATACGAACTCATGAAATCGATTATTCGAAGTGACAACCCTCACTCTTATCCAGAACCTCTCTTTTCCCTGCGTCAGTCAATGGAGGAATCGAAGCGTTGTATAAAAACTTTGGACAAGATTAGATCCCATCTCGGAAAAAGGATCCGTGCTCTTCGAAGGCGTAGCATGCCACTGGTACTTGAAGACGGCATCAGACGCATGCCCGACGAACTCCTGGCGCACATCTTCGAAACCGGCCATAACTCGACAGAAGACTCAAGGTTCTCTATGAAAGTGTCTCATGTTTCTCATCGCTTTCGGCAGGTAGCACTCAAGACAGCAGTTTTGTGGACGAGACTTTTGTGGATGATCCCCTAGACCAAACCGAGACACTCATTTCTCGCTCGGGTGATACCAGTCTTGAAGTGAACCTCGGATTATCACGAATGAAGTCTTTCTTTCGGCAACATGCTTTTCTAAAAGCGGTCGGTCTGCTGTCGAAGCGATGGTATTCCGTCACCGATGTTAGCCCCACAATGGTGTCTAGAATGGCCGCTGTCGGTCTCGTCGATTTCCCGAATTTGCAGCATCTTAACGCTTTCCCTCTGGATGTAATGCTCAAGTGGAACATGCCTTTGCTTACTAGCATTCAGGGATATACGTGGTTTTATACCACAGAGATGCAACCACTCTCGCAGCTTACGTCCATCAACCTTCGAGTCGTGAATGAACATCTAGATTGTCCCTATTTTTTCGGAAACATTGCGTGCTTGGAACTGTACAATCTTAAAGGGTTAGGCGAAGACCAAATATCTCCTTGTACCGCAGAGGTTCCCAAGCCACACTCATTCGAAATGGAGACACTAAAAATCGATCTCGGCGGTAGTATGTCGAATATTGTTGTCCAACCACTGTACGATGCCCTTGCATACCTCGCACCATCGACACTGGTCTCTGCTGCCAGGCCCCGGCATCTGCCTATCGATTAATCACGCCAATACATTTCTGTCTGCTAATAATGACAAATGCTTACATTCACTCGAGTTCGTCTCTTTCAAGAACATCTCCGAGGATTTTCTTCTGGAATTGCAGGACGAAGTTGGGAATGGTATCAGATGGAGTCGGTAACCATCTGATTGTGACTCTACCGATTTTGTCCATTGATCAAGAATTTAAGATAACGTTCTTCCAGATAGAAAATATGCCGGCAGTTGGAGGTGGGCTGCGTTCTTCACCCAAGACTATGCCATACGCTTATACAATATTTGTCAAATGGTCGACCGGCTATGTAAAAAACTAGCAACTATCAACATTGTGGCGAGCGTGTTCACATCGATGGCTGATACTCATTGCATTGTCAGAGATTTCGAAGAAGCAATGCTCCCAAGCTATCTGCCTACCATCCGCTCCGTCAACAGTGCCGTATGAAATAAGACAGTCCACTTTTGAGCAAAAGAATTAAGAACTGTCGGAAACAATATGAAATCACATAAAGTAAAATATTTGATAGACACTCTATCTGTCATGAGTATGGACGGTGTGCAACCGTGCAGATGTCGCCGCTCGTTCCTTCGTGATGTTATGCTTCTGTAATGAATGCGTCGGCGGTAGAAAAAATCTGGCCAGCTACGGGTTGGCGCTGTGGTTCTATGGAATATCTGCGACAAACTGTGTGGTGCAAGTGAATGAGAAGAGTCTGCTTCTCCTTACGGCTCTCCTTGTCATCACGTTCATACCGAGGTGCTGTGCCACTCTAAGATCATCGTTGACGTACTTTATGCCATGTAATACACGATGTGGTATATGCAGGTACAGCAATCACCTTCGTTGAAGATTCATGGACAGAAGCAAGGCGATGCAGAGTGTACCTACAGTACGTTCTTTGTGGACATTATTGTTCTCCGTCAGTAGCAAATACAGGATGATCTAGGGAGAGTAGCTCCAGGACCATCTACCGTATAACATCTTTTGTGCTGGGAATCGTGAATGAACCTCTTTGTACGGAGCTGGATGTTAAATGGCTGATGGCTAGTTTACCCCACCCACTACGACTTCGCAGGTTAGAACAGGATCAATATCATCGTAACAAATCCAGTGACAAGCTCATTGGCGTTGACAACTTGTATCAACGATGAATCAATTAAATCTGCAGGAATTCATCAGAATTGTGACTGATACAGTAGAGGAAGGAAAAGACAACTCACGAAGGCTGAATCAAAGGGTCCATTGGATCTTCTCCCCAAACTCATCTCGACAATCTAGAAGAAAATCTTCGGAAATTTTGGAGCAAGACGCGAGTTTGAAGTCTTCCACCTCAGCGAACAATGAATGTTCCAGCATAAATTTTATGTGCTCTTCACAAAGCAAGTTGCAGTTGTGGAATTCAATGTTGCGGATGGAAGGAAAAGGGGTGCATTCAACATTGTCATGGATTCCAGCTGTGAAATGCATCTCTAGTGGAACATCAAAATGGATGGTATGTGCGATTTCATAGTATTGACCTATGGCACTGCAAAGCTCCAGCACGTTTATGCATTTAGAGATGTGTATCACAATAATGGTGCCGAATGGAAAAAAGTCGCCATCCGAAGTCTGGAGATAGTCGAATTGCGGTCCACCTCCATCATTGTCTAGGGATATTTCGACTGCAGCGGCTGTAAGGAAAGAGAGCGCGTCATATGCCCCCTGTGCAACCTCAAACACCGTCCCCTCGCTCATACCGATAGTCAAGTTGTCGATCTGAACTGAGTGTAGTTTGAGGCGCTTCCAATCAGTTTCATAGTCGGCACAGTCACAATCCGATAGTTGCACTGATAAATTCCGCAAGTTCCTCATACTTTGCAAAGCTTGCGCTAATGCCCCTATATCCACCGCATCCGTATCTTCTAAAGTCATCTCAAGTGTCATCAGCTGCGCGGGAAATGTGACTCCGGGAAGAAAATGCGAGGAGTAGCATTCAATATGTGAGAGTGCCGGCATTTTCCACGTAAACAACTCAACCCTGCAGAAGTGGATTAGGTAATTCAAGCGAGGGAACTTGGTGTGGCCGAGTTTCTCCATTTCGACTTCAGTTTCTGAGTCTTAAAGATGGAGGCGAGACCATTGATGAGAGTATCGTCCCAATATTTTCAAAAATGGCTCAATTTTTGATTTATTGGAATGGAATGTGTCGATTTCAAGGTCAAGGTCCCCTGAACGAGATAAAAATGTCTGGATTTGAGCTTCCGTGTATGTGACCGAAAGTTTTGTCCACAGAATCGGTGTTTTCAGCGACACGGTACGGAATCGAAGAGAAACGTGAGACACGCCACGCAATGCATAATCTTCGTCGTCAGCCGACAGATGGCCCAGTTCGAATATGTTGGCCAACAATTCATCGGGCAAACGCCTGATACCGTCCTCAAGGACCAAAGGCATTGTGCGTTTCTCCAGACGTCATATTTTCTTCTCAAGACAATTCGTGATTTTGGATAATGTAGCCATGCAATACTTTGAATCTTCAAGTGATTGGCGCGACAATATCAGAGATTCGTCAGAGACCCGACCATTCGACCGAGAGTGCCCGTATTTGCTACGATAGTTGCCGTGAGGCGACGTTGCAATGGTGTACAACCACTGAAAATCGCACCTTTGTACTACACCGTACAATGCGTCCTCCGAGAAGGCATCATCTCAACCCTTCCTTCGTATGATCGAGAGGAGCATTTCAACGTGGTCCAGGCCATCCATACTTCAGTAAGTTCAGTTGTCCTGAACGAAAATTCGCGACGGAACTTTGATGTCGTGCCTAGCTGCATAGTAGAAACATGACACTTGAGTAAGTGCATTTGAATGGAAGGCAAGCTGACAAGAGTCGCTACCTGCGTCGGAGTTGAATCGTGACAAACGCGTGACAGTGTAACAACAGCAAACTCTCCCAAATCCACGATGATTCCTCCAGCCATTCATGTTCATCCTGAAATTCCGCGTTACACCCAAGTACGCGATATGATACCCCAACACATCTCTTGAAGTTCGTCTGAATCTCGACGACGCTGTTCTTTCGACTTCACAACTTGAACATTGAAACATTGGTCAAACAGTTGTTGTCATCGTGAAGTCACTGAACAAGCAACAGCGCATCCTTTAAATCGCTCTGATATGCCAGGTCAACTGGAAAATCTGCTGGTGCAGCGTCTAATGATTCCCCTAACCCATCTGTTGGAAAGTCTGATTTTTGTCTCATCTCCAAACATTCCTATGCCAATCTCCAAACAGTGCGGACACTATTTCGGCCATCTATAATCCTTGTAATCACCCTACTCAATTTCGAGCAAAGGGAATATTCAGACTGGTGGTCCTTGCAACAATACATGTCATTCCGCACTTTCGATGGCGCCTGCAATGAGTGAGAGCGAAAGACCAACGAGGAGGCGGACCAGGAGATGAATCGCATATGAATGTCGGAAGTATATGATTATCATCAAGTTGGCAAGTTTATATGTACCGATTCAGTGTGCGGCGAGGAGGCGACCGAAAATACCTACTAGCAAGAAGCGTTTGTTCAAGCGAATTTTGACAGGGGGTGTCACCGTTGTTCCAGAGCCAGAAACATGTCACCAATTCACGTCTTTAAGCGTCAATTGCAATCCACTCATATTGTGGGTGCTTGTTTGGTAGCGGAGTGCACAGTAAACTTCTTCTGTCACGACATCAGTTTTACCGCACCGCATTCGTTTTGGTGTTAGTCCCCTTGCCTAGCCAAGGGCAGTGGGCACTACAATGCCGGAAACCAAATCGTGAGGTACACCGAGGATTATCCGTCGAGCAATGATTGGCCTTCTAAATTTAAAATTGTTACTTTAAAAATAAAGACCTCTCTGGGCTGTTCAATTGGTCAGCAATATTTTAGCAACATGCGAATCGTGGTTTTGTTGAGTACTCAACGCAAGACTCAACGTCACTTTACTGTTGTGATACCGTTAGGTGAAGACGCGGTTCACGGATTACCGCTTTCAAATTATTGATCTTGATGCTTGCCAGTCGAGGAACAACACACCTGCAAGCTTGCAGTGCTCCCATGTCATCGAGGGCCTTCATCAAGACCAAGACTGGAAAAAGAGGGCCGAGAAATAGCACTTTGACATATTACAATCGGAAATTTAAGGCACAGCCACCAACTGACTCCTCCCTCGGTCTCTTCCCGTACAAGAGGCCGAACATCAAACGAAACATTCAGCACCTCTCACACAAAGGATCTCGCGCCAAATATCCTCTCCAATCATCGGTACCGTAAACACAGTCGATCACTGTATCGACAGTCACTTCAAGGTTATTCCCGTTTTAGTCACTCATCGCTCCCTCTCATCTTGTATTTCATGCTCGTCCGTTCGCAGCATCACCGGTCCTCCATCTCTACTACGGGTGCTCCACCGTTTCGTGCTTCAGCGTCACTAATGATCTTCAGCCCGCGCACCCCAATTATCCTTTCACGAATGACCGGTACCTCACGCGATGCTATCCAAAATGACCGACATTGAGCTGGATTACCATGTCATTCCCCTTCTCGCTGATGACGGCTCCCTCAAACTTATTCAACCATCCGAGCATGCATGCTCTCAAGGGAGCATCCGTCAAACTCCGGATTTCACTGCTCACCCATCTCTTCGTTAGGTTATCACCTCCGTCTTTGCAGAACAAGTAATCGTGATATTTCCATCCACCCCTTCGCGTTAAATTCAAATGTGACCACCATGTACGCGTCTCCACGTGTTGCAATTTTCCGTACGATCCACAAACTCATCTTCCTTCGCTACCTTTCTGTACAAAACAACTTACGCTATGTATGCGTCTACGACTGCTGTATTTTCATAACATAGCTTATACACCGGCATTATCCGAGTCTATGCAATTCCTTATCACATGTTGCCTTCCCTTCCTCGCATCTCCATTTCACACGTCTTAACAGGCAAGGGGCACTGCCGGAATCGGCCCTACCTCTAGTATCGAATGTGACTTGTGTGTTAAGCTAATACTCTGTTACAGGTGTGTTACTCATCACATACTCTGAACCAGGAGCCGCAATGAAGGAAGCTATCGTGAGTTGTTTAATTTCATTAGTTACTGTGGTTCGCCAATCTATGTTTGAGGTTGTCGATAGTGGTTCCGGAACATGTAAAGCTGGCTGTAAGTAATATTTGCGCTTTGCACTGCTGATATGACGTCCGAACATTCAATCAATGCAGTCGCTGGTGAGACTAATGTTTGGTCTCTTGTCTTCGAAATTTTCGAATGGTTGTAAATCCAGGCAATGACGAACCAAGCACCGTATTTCCGTACTTCTCCTCGCTCAACCCAAATTGCGCTATTCTCATGAGACTTGAAGGCCAGTCGTTGGTTGGCCCGTCCGCCGAGGTGGGTATATTGGCATGGGTCAGAAAGAAAAGTACATCGGGTACGATCGTCTCAACGATCCGTCATTCCTTTCCGATAATGATGATAAAATAGATACGAGGCTTTGTCCACGAGCGATCATGTCTCCCTCAAATACTCGATCGAACGCGGCATAGTTACTAATTGGGACGACATGACTGCAATCTGGTCCCACATGTTCTTCAACGAACTGCGCATCACAACAGAAGAACATCCTGTCCTTGTCGCCGAGGTGCCACTTAACCCCATGGCCGACCGAGAGAAGATAACCGAGATCATGTTCGAGACGTTCAACGCGCCAGCATTTTATGCAGCCAGTCAAGCCGTACTTGGCCTGTACTCGACTGGGCGGACGATCGGTGTAGTCGTTGATTCGGGTGATGGTGTGACGCACGTCGTGCCCGTATACTACGGCCACACTCTCCCGCACGCAATCCAGAGAGTCGACGTTGCAGGACGTGACTTGACAAACTACTTTCTCAAGATCCTGGAGGAACGTGGACAAAAGTTCAGCACATTCTCCGAGCGCGAACTCGTGAGAGTTGCTAAGGAAAAATTGTGCCACGTAGCTTTGGAATTCGAACAGGAGATGCTCGTGGAGCATTCGCCTGACGGACATAGTAGCTATGAGTTACCAGACGGACGATTGATTACTGTTGGTAACGAACGGTGAGCAAAACTTTTCCATGGATCAGGTCAAACTCGTTTGGGGAATCTATATCTGAAAGGTTCCGCATACCCGAGGCACTGTTCCGACCATCCGTAATTGATCTCAAATCCGAGGGCATACACGAAGCGACGTGGGCTTGTAATATCCTTGTCCGACATAGTGCCCTGAACGGTCAGCAGGTACAATTCAATATGCAAATGCGACCTGGACATGCGAGGGGAGTTGTACGAGCATGTTGTTCTGGCTGGAGGGTCGACTTTGTATGAAGGTATCGCCGAACGCATGCTGAAAGAGCTGACCCTGTTGGCGCCGGCAAACACGAAAGTTCGCAATTTCCTCTGCTCCGTCGTCCGTTACGCTTCCTTCAAACTAAAGGATCTGTATGTTCTTATTTAGATCAAAATCGATGCCACCCCACATAGAAAGTCTGCTGCCTGGATCGGTGGCTCAATTATTGGGTCGTTGGGTACCTACCAGAATCAGTGGTGCTGGAAAGAGGAGTACAACGAGTCTGGACCCAATATTGTTCATCGTAGTGCGTACTGTCTTCTTACGGTACTTCGCCGTAACTGGGTCTCTCTCTCGATTGTGTTTGTGACCCAGCAGATTGGACACCAAGCTAACGTGACTTCGCAGAATGCCCAGTTTAAGAGGCGTCGTTTAACGACGACGGGTGGGATTTGTTGTAAAATTCTAGGACTGAAGAAGTGTGGCTCCAACTCGGTTGACGACTCGGTTTCGAATGCATAGTTGTGGTTGTTCCGCGAGTAGGGGTTCTGTTACGAGGGAATTTCAGACTGAGAGACAATCAAGACATGACAGATTTCATTGCGACGAAGCTAGTTACAAGTTCATCGATCGTAGTCCGCTGCCGATTTAAATTCTGTCCTTGAGCAACGATGACAGGGTCTGTATTCAGCTTGTAATACTGTTGGGTACCGTCAGCATGTTACATACAACTTGACAAGCACACGATTGACAAGCACAAGGAGTACGAACCTTCTTGATTGCAGACCAATCTGTAAGATTATGAAGATCAAGTGGGACTAGCCTCCCCTGGATGACTTCGCGCATCTGCTCCTCGATCACACTTCGATCGGACTGAGGTCCGACACGTGCTACGACGATCGCGGTGCTTGAGTCGGAAATACCGAATCTGCGCAAAGCTTCTGTAATCTGGCGGAAGGGGTTAATTTAAAAATCCTAGTGGAAAGATGGTGTATACGTTATTGGTTGGATTGAGTGACCAGAGGACCTCAGAGTGAACAGTCTTTGTCTTCAGCGCGCTTTGCGTGAAGGCAATGATGGACTGATACAATGCAGTTTGCACATGCAGTCTGCTAGTCACCTGTAAATATGAACATTGTTATGCACAGTGAGCAAAGAAAATGAGACTTTGCGCACCAATTTTGCGTCGATGAACGCAAAGTTAACCGCCTCGCGCTCGGCATCGCCTTCTACACCCTCAAGCGTCGAAGCACGTACAAGACGTGCTCGCAAAGGAGCTGCATTAGCTACGTCGACAAATAGTGCGATGTGGACTGTGCAGACGTTGTCAGGAAATTCGTCATACAAGTATGATTCCATCAAACGAAATGATTAATAATATAATATACTGTAATGATTTGTCTTCCTTACCATCTCCTCGTCGCGACACTCGCTTTCGCCGCTGCCGCCGTCCCAGTCAACTCCGTCGAGCTCCTCGTTCTTACGCCGGAGAACTTCAAGTCTACGATTGCAGAAGGCGTTTGGTGGGTTTCTGGAAGATAGTGGTGACATTGCTGCTGATGCCGCAAATTTGTTCCAGGTTCATCGAACATTTCTCACCGTACTGCCATCATTGCAAGGAGTTCGCGCCAACATGGGAGAAACTAGTCGAGGAGAACACTGCTTCGCCAGATCCTGGAATACGGCTGGCGCAAGTGAACTGTGCTGTCCATGGAGGTACGTGGACACTTATTTTTTCGAGTTATTGTGATTTACAACTGAGACGTAGACCTTTGCAATGAGAACAAAATCGATGGGTACCCACAGATGAATCTCTACAAAAATGGTGAATTTGTCGAGAGATACAAACGAGCCAGAGACCACGACCTCCTAGCTTCCTACATCGCACAGCACGCTGAGCCAGACTCACCCATCACAAAACCTGTGTTGGACAACGATAAACATCGTGACGAACCTCCAGCTGAATCACGTCCGAAACCAAACCCAACAGGCTCAGTCTTAGACCTCTCATTGACCAATTTCCACTCGACCTTGGCAGCTGGTCCGGTCTTCATAAAATTCTACGCACCATGGTGCGGACACTGCAAGAAACTCGCCCCAATATGGACGCAGCTCGCCTCACATATGAGACACAAGCTAGCCATCGCCGAGGTAAACTGCGATGCTCAACCTGCCCTGTGCAAATCGCAGGACGTTCAAGGATATCCAATGCTGAAATTCTATGATGCTGCTGGAGGTGTAACGGAGTACACAGGTGGGCGGAAGTTTGAACAATTAAGGAAGTTTGCGGATGGTACTGTTAAGCCGTGAGTGTTACCCGCGTTTTCGACATCATTCCATGGATTCTGAATATCTTGCGAAGGTCCGTTGCCGAGGTGTCAGACCAAGAATATGAGGAATCTGTCAAGGGAAACTCCGTGGTTTACCTCTTCCTTCATTCACCATCCGATACGGCTTCCCTCGTAGGTGCCTTCCTTCGCTACCTACTTTTTGCATTAGTTATTTCGAAAACCAGAATGACCTGAAAATTGCTTCCCAAATCCTCCTCGGCACTCCCCCGGTCTTAACATCCACTTCCTCGAGTCTCCGCTCACGGTTTTCTCTTCCAACCTCTCTACCCCCAAACGCTCCAATACTTCTGGCTATCAAGGACTCTTCTCCCCATGAATACACCGCTTACCGCTCTTTTACTTCGTCTCCATCGGCACAGGACAAAAATACCCGATTAGACGGGCTAAAGGACTGGCTCTCTCGAAACCGCCTTCCCACCTCCGTGGAGCTGACTCAAGAAAACTTCCAGCAAGTCATGAACGCTCCGCATGCCCCACTCGTCGTCCTCAGTGCTGTCGATCCGTCAAGCACACACTCTATCAGTTCTTCGGTCACTTCGGTTGGCCGGTCATGGAGAGCCCGTCGTCCAGTACGTGAAAGCGGACCTGTGGAGAAGGACGTCATTTTCGTATGGATGGACGCAGATAAATGGGGAAAATGGTTGAAAAGCATGTATGGCATCAAGAAAAATCGGTTGCCAGGAGTGGTGATCGTCGAGCATAAGGTTAGTTCTGCCTATCTTTATACCATCAAACGTAAAGTAGATGTTGACTGTATGCTTTGCGTTCATTTAGCGCCTGGTTTATTATGACCGCGGCGTCAATGGACAGGAGCTAGCTGTGGATGGAGAGAGCCTTTTCCCTGCTCTAGACGCTGCGCTTGCGAAGACGTTGCCGTACAAGCACTCGGAAAATATTTTCGAGCGAATGGCAAGGGTTAGCAACACAAATTTCTCTGTTCTCTGACCCAGCGATTGACACCCACAATTTTTTCTAGCACTTGAATGAAACACTCATATCGGTCGAAAAATACGTCATTGCACACCCCTGGCGTACAGTACTCATGGCCATTGGTCTTCTCGGAGCGTTCGCATACGCGATACATAGGTTTATTCTTTCGGAGGATGTCAATGCTGGTGGATATGCGCATTATAACTCACACGAGAAGAGGTCCAGGAGGGATAGAAGGAGAGATTAGCTTTTTCGATTTGACGGATGGCCTGCATATATTTATGAGTGTGTTTTTTTGGATTTGGCTGGAGATTGTCGCGCTGTCGGTCCAGTTATATGCATATGTAAAACACTAGCAACTAACTGCATTAAGTGATACGTGCTACTGCAGAAAATTATTACCTAAATACTGCAACGGCGTTGACAATATTCACCCTTGTCGTAGCACATGTCTCTCCAAAGTATCTATGAGCTCAGATTCCTGCACCATTTAAATTCAATGTGAGTTCACACAACGAGAAAGTATGTCTACTTGCGCTATAATTTTTACCCATGGAACCTGACGCTGACAATCAAATATCAATGTGACGATTTGTGGAATCAAAATTATCGACCTAATAATGATCAAATACGATTGTAAATCAATCTGTCTAGTTGAATGTTATAAAAGCGTCAAATGGAATTATAAACACGGGTAGTCAATCCCATCAAACTGTTACATCCTCTACATGACGTGTGATACGCGATCATTGATCATTCGTCTTTTGTGACACGGTGGAAGACTCGTGGAAGACATCATATCAAAACATACTTTGACAGACATATCGACACAATGACACTTGCAGATGGTGATAAATGGTGATGGCTAGTACGTGGATTTTTGCTCGGTACTGGGACACAACGTCTTCTCTAAAACAGAAAACACATCTGCTTGCACTGTGGCGTAAAGCCGTGGCGCATACAAGCACTCACCATCGAATTCGGCGTAGTGTGGCGTAGCATGTAGCCCTTGGTCACGACTCAAACTACAGTTACCATGAGCTAGTAACATGCAATGGTGGCAACGCAAAGTATCTGTTATATACAGCCTCTGTTCGCGCATTGCACTTCAGCTTCTCTGTTTGTTTTCCCATTCTATTTTGAGCCGCTCAATGGCATCAGCGTTATTTCTGTCCCCCCGTGGCAGCTTGCAATACGGCCTTCCCTTCCATCTACAGTTGAAGCTCAGACCCACACAGGAAGTGGTGTTGAAGGAATATGAACGTCTACGTAGGGAAGGGAAGAAGTCGACGTCCAGAAATGTCCAAGAGGACGCCTCGGACGGGAGGCGTCTACCGATCCCATCGTATATTTTGTCATTGCTATGCACTCAGATCACAAAGACACATGGACGAAAGCGGATTTTGAAAAGTGGCGAAGATGGCAGGGCATACTCCCAACCAATTGGGGATACGTGGGCGGAGCCAGAATCCAGCAAACGGTGGATTTCGGAAGAAACTGTGCATCAGTCACATGTCGATCCCAAAGGTGAACGGAAGGCAGCTCAACAGGCGCCGTTTAAACTCAACACCGAAGTCCGGAAGGCGTCTAGTCGTCGCCACGGCCCGGAATGGGTTACGAAGAACGGAGTACGATACGCCGCACGTGAGGGACATGAGCTGAATATCGAAACAAGGCGAGAAAAGGAGTTCTCGGGAAAGAAGAAAGTGGTCAATGGAGCTTCGGAGAGCACGGAGTTGCTGCTGGAAGACTCTGAGCACCACAGGCTCAACCCTCTCACACCAAAAAGGTCTGCAAAGCCAGATAAGAATATGGATGTGTGGGTCGACCTGGAAAAGAAACACGTGGCGAATGAGAAGAGACAGAGACGCAAGTTGCGGAAGAAGCGTCCGGAGGAGTATCATCGGCCAAAATTTATTGTGAATGGGAAAGCGCATGGATATACGACCTATTGATGCCTTGAAAGTTTTATGGGTCAATTTTTTCGTGCTTGGGAAGTCATTCGAGAAAGCCATAAGAGCGGCGTGGGAGCCTAAATCCACCCTATTTCAGGACAAATATCCGAAGGACCGTAGGCTACAATTTGGAATGTGGCCGAGCTGACGAGGCAACACGCATAGCTGCGAAATTTCATCATGCCCCTAAATCGGCCGTTCTACGGTTCGCGAGATCAATGCACCACATGTCGAGAACATCCAGAGCATCCTGGTGGCAAACAGTAAAATCATTTCTTCTGTAAAGAATCATAACTTGGTCCTACGCAGTTCCAAGACTGTAAGTTGGCACACCGCCATCATCTGACACAACTAGCAGAAAAAACTCACAACTCAGAGGTTGAAATATATTGGGAGCTTGTCCCATATCATCTTCCGCTGCTTCCTGAGGTAATTCGGGATATCTCCAACGCAAAAGGGACACAGTTCACTGCTCAGTGATATTTTTGCGGTGAGGGATTCCAGCGCATGGAATGGTTCAATATTTGGGGAATGACGAAATAAGATGCTAAATTGCCGCTCCAAGAATTTTCCACATATAAGCGGCGTCATGCATCTCTGTGGGCAGCCATCGTGGCCAAAATATGGCGACTCTGCCACCTGTTTCACTGCAGAGTGTAGCAAGCGGGTGCCATGCATTAGGCGTAGAAGACTATCCCGGCTCACGAGGTTCCACCGGGCATGATTTAGCCTATATCCATGAGGGAGTTCTGAATTGTCCCAGTGAGAATGAGGGTGTGTTCGGAATAGTTGAAGGAATGCAGCGGGGAGTATACTGGGTATATCAAAGAGCATGGCTATTTCGATTGCCGCGGCTGGTTCAAGCTGTATGATCTCCCGGTTAACAATATCACCGGAATTCAGCGATGTCCAGAAGTGTTTATTGTAGGTTTCGATGGCATCCCATTCGTGTAGGGTTGTAGGCCAGTCGTATTTAATTTGCTCGATGATGCGGTCCCGCATAGTGTCGAATTGATATTTCGTTGCGAGTGTCAAAATCCCTTTTACGAGCAATGGCATATCTGGGTTATAACGTTTGTACGGTAATGTTCTTGTGTGAAATGAGTATTCAAAATCACTTTGGATGTGTAACAGATCGCCTTACGTTGGTTGGTAAAGTGCGAGAAGTAGACTTGCCAGGTCATCTGGCCGATCTGACATTTCCACTACTTGCGATACACCGTCGTAACGTTGAACCGAGTCTTCCCGTGGCGTAGGTAACGAGAACATGTCCTTGAAGACGGGTGAGTGAAGCGAGAGAATAAACTTGTGAACTCGGAAAAACAGTTTGGAACCGTCATCATTTTTGGCGGAGAGGACGACGTCTCCGTCTGGGAAATATAATGATTCGTGGTGTGCGTCAACACACGGTGTCTCTGCAGATGCCATTGACGAGCGGTCGTGGTGAGGTGATGGGTATCTCAGCGCCGTAATACCTCAATGCCGTAATAGCAAGCTTTTAACAGGCGCTTAACGCCGGTATTCGGGCCGGTTTCATCCGGCAATAACGGTGGTCCGTGTTGCATGATACTAAACCATTATCACGGTCGTCTATTATAATCATGTAGCTGATCAACACCGAATCAACACAGGGGAGTTGATCGGCGGCCGAATAGTCAATCGGGAAAGTTAGAGAGTCTTACGTGTAAGATACAGTCATAGTATTTTCTAACCTCACCGTCAACGAGACCCCTGCGAAACCCTGCCGCTCGATTCATTTCGTGGTATTATGTTGCATGTAACCAAGAAAGCTGGCTGTCGATGGGACGTAAAAAACCTAGGGGGTCTCGAGTAAATCGGCGCGGGATGGTTTGATATCAGCCGATTGAGGAGTCAACTGTACACTGCCCTTCGTGCGTCACAGCATGTTGTTCATTGAAGTTTGACGTGGGGGGGGGGAGGGTGGCGGATCGTGCGTTATCATTCATGGCATCGTAATGGACCGATCTGCACGGCATGCACTAACATTATATCAGGTCCAATAGTGACAGATAACAACAAGCGGCCCACGGTTCAGCGTTCGCTATGCAGAGAGATTCGTTCCAAATATTGTGTCTTAGCTGCTTCAGCCGCTTAGAAATATTCTCGTCGCAGGATTTACAGAGCTTGCAGTTCTTTGAAATGTAGGAAGACAAGCAAGCTACATCAGCCAAAATATCCAGAGAGAGAGGATAATGAGAACTGAAGATGTTAAACTCCCATTGCAGTCTAGTTTCGCAGTAAGAAACGTTCGAGCAACCCGTACTCTTGTGCAAGTCAAAGGTTTGGAAACATAGCACGGTGATGTGGATACTCCGGGTTATTTCGACGATTCGCAGGCTATCTTCTGCGCCCAAAAGTTCCCATCGAGCATAGTGACACATACGATCCTTTGGGTCTTTCGGACGAGCACTCCAACGATTTTGAATCTTCGTTCTAGTCAACTGAAGGAAAGCAGCGGGGAGGATGCTAGGTATATCAAAGAGTCTAGCTATTTCAATTGCCGCCGCTGGCTCAGACTGTATGATCTGCTCCTTTAAGGAATCGGGGGCCTTCTCGAAAAATGCGTTATGGGACTCGATTGCATCCCATTCATATAGAGTTTTCGGCCAGTCGGATATAATTTGTTCGATAATGCGGTTCCGCAAAGTGTCCATTTGATATTTTGTTGCGAGTTTGAGAATGCCTTTGCAGACCAACGGTGTGTCAGGGTTATAACGTTTGTAAGGCAGTGTCCTTGTACGCGAAAGCAATCAGTCGTCATGCAGTATCATGATAGAAGGATCTTACGCTGGGTCATACAATACACGGAATAGACTTGCCAAGTCATCTGGCCGATCCGACATTTCGAGCACCTGCGATACACCGTCGTAACTTTGGCGCAGGTTGTCTTGCGGTGCAGGTAATGAAAACATGTCTTTAAAAACTGGTGAATGATGCGAGAGAATGAATTTGTGAACACGAAAGAAAATTTTGTTTGCGTTGTCGTTCTTCGCAGAGATTACAATGTCGCCGTCAGGAAAATACAGTGCTTCATGTCGAATCTCAGTCTCTGCAGATGCCATCGTCGTTATGGTCGGAAATAGTGTTCCGGGAAGAACTCCCTAGAGGGTTCTTGACCGTTGATATCCACCTGGTCCGTAAGAGAGGTGGTTATTTACCGTGTCATTAACGTTAATATCAACCAATATATACAAGCTGACAAATATTCAATAAATTCTAAGAAAATTAGGAAATTAGGCGTAAAAATGTATTCGGGTCCCTACATATCTCAGGTAACTGAATGTGAACTACCGCTGCATGAATGGGGTGAAATGTGGACTCTGGATCGGCAAAGTGGAAAGCAATCATCCATGGTCACTGCACCATCCCTGGGTAGTTATTGACGTTCTACACCACCTTTTTTGGGGTCCACGCAATCTGACGGTTGATAACCGGTAGATATTAACCGGTGTAATACACCGGTTAATATCATCGGGGTTCTTCCCGGAACACTAGTCGGACTCGGAAAGAAAAATTGATGCCGTAAGGATGTCCTAATGCAGATCCCGGATTCTCCCGATAACGAAACTTTTTGCCAGAGTTACGAGTCGCGCCGGCAGAGTCATAACTGGACCTTACAAGTACCCCACATCACATCGGCCAGTTCCCCACTTGCTCGTCGTGGGCTTCGTCCCCGACACACCTTAAATGCTGCCAAAATTTGCATCGCACATCCTACATCACGCGTCGCGTGCAGGCGCGACTGTTCAGAACTCAACTCTTCGCAATGTACTAGGTTTTCAGTCTGCTCCGTCGACTTCCGCCGGCGGACTCGGTGGTTGGAATGGCGCGGGATCGTCTAGCTGGGGCGGCTATGGTGCCGGCGCTGGCGGAGCCAAATACAACACTGGAAGTCGATTCTATTCCGGTTACACGGTAGGTTCAAGTCATAACGTGTCATCGCAATTTTTATCTGATAATTGTAGGGTCCCGGTCGGACGATCACCCAAGTGAACTCCTCTACGGCAAACGACAGTAATTCCAGCCAATCTGATGACCAGGATGATTTTAAACCTCGTCTTATAACCTCGGCTTTTCAAGGGCCTCGCTCGCGTCCTAGGAGCAGCAGTCTTTCTCTGTCGTCGAAAGGTCGTAATGAACGCGGTGAATCTTTAGGTGCACTCCAGACTGTCCAGTTGAACCAACTTCGAGCCAAACATGCGCTCGCAGCAGCTGTAGATCAAGACGCACTTGCCATTCCCGAGGTACTATCCTTAGAAGACGCCGAATCTGCGTCGTCGCGTCCTGTCATCGTCCGTAGAAATTCTACATCTGCATCCCGGCCAACCGATCTTGAATCCTTCGATATCCCACCGGCTCCCCCGTCCCCCGCCCAGGCTGCCTCGTCGCAAACACTCTCGCCATCGGACCCCGCTGCCCCTCAGACAATTCTTCCTCCGACACCACCTGCCTCTGCATCGGCGCCGGAGGAAGATGGTGACGTCCCCGGCGACCGCATTGCCTACAATCGCCTTCTCCTCGCCAAGGAATCCAATGATCTCAACCGCGTTGCGACCGAAGTGCTCAATTTCCGGCGCCTGCACCCGAACCCCACCGTCGCGGAATATAATATGGCTCTGCAGGCGTTGTTGTCCACTCGCGTTGCCGGGCAACCCATTAACATGATTTTGGAGACATACAACGAGATGTTGATCCGTCAGATCACCCCGAATTTGCGCACGTATAAGGTTTTGATACAAGCACTCAGCGATCGCGACAAGGAGGTTCATCAGGTTGTCACACAGCTTGAACTTCGCATTCGTCGTCGCCAATTCCTTGGAAAAGACACATCGGTCAGTCAGACTCGGGATAAGACACGCATCGCGCAGCTCAAGGAGGAGAATAACTTCGCAAGCGCGCTCACGCTATTTGAGGCTGTGCGTCATATACTTCCGCGAACGGACGTTGGCTCATCACTCTCGATATACAACCACCTCCTTCGGTCTTGCGCGTACGCTGGAGCTGTTGACCGCGCTATCCGCATTTATGCTCACCTCGAGGAGTGCCCGAACCTCCGGCCCGACGCTGCTACGTTCTATCATTTCCTCAGCACTTTCGTCAATGCTGGTGACGTCGAAGGTGCAATGGACGTGTTCAAGGAGTTCCGTACTGCGAGTGCCGAGGAAGGTCGTATGGAGTGGTCGGATTTCACACCCGTCAACGCCATGGCTAACGATGCGGAGGAAGACTCTTCGGCAGATCTCGAGATCCTCGCGCGTGGCAAACGGTCAGGAAAGTCACGCGGCAGTCAGCTCGTCGTTTGGAACAAGATGATCGAAGGGTACTTCCGCGCAGGCCAACCCGAGGCTGCTGTAGCTCTCCTCGAAGAAATGATGGACTCCAAAGCTGGATTGAATTTTGGCCCAGCAGATGTCCCCCCGCCGAGCAGCGCGACGTACGCGGCATTCATAATGGGCTTTGTGCAGATGGGCGACACGCAGAGCGCGTTGAGCTGGTTTGAACGGATGTTGGAGCAGGACACCGTTCTATCGCACCCGCTTGAACCCACGTTGACGCCGCCACGCCCCAATCAATTTTCATGGTCCGTCATGCTAGAGGCTCTCGCACAGGCAAAGGATATCGAGGCATTGAATAGGCTTTTCAAAACATTATTGAAGGTTGCCGATAAAGATGGAATTGAAGTCCGTTCGATTGACCGGATATTGGTATTTGAGGCGAACTGTTTGCATTGGAGCGGGATATTAAAGGATGGCAAGAATGTAGATGAGAAAGACCGGGCGAGGCTAGCGGAGACGGCCAAGTGGTTAGAGGAGGAGGTCGTCGTACTCACCCCTATTGTCGAAAATCGGTCGGAAATCTACATGGGCCTCGGCGGCGTGCGCGATATGATGGAACGACTAACGATGTTGCTCATTGAAGCGCGGTTGTATGAACCTGCCTTATCCCTCTTGGAAACGTACGTGCAGAAGGATGCCGCTTCAATGGCCGCTGAATCCGCGCGCGAAAATGCGGACCAGGACTCACATATCAATCGCGAAAAGGGACGCGCTAGAGTTTTAATCAACCTCGCGAGACCACTCTTTGTCCGGGAAAGCGGTGAAGTGCCGGAATTGGGATTTGCGATGCGCTATGCGGATCTGTGCATGGCCGTTGGTCTACAGATGTATGATCTCGCGCCGTACTTCATTCATGCGTACTATCTCGCCAGGGATGACGGAAAGCTAGGTGCTTTGACCTCCGCGCAATGGAGTCATTTGTTGAAGGCTTGCATTCACTTGGTTAAACCAGTTCGAGATTCTCCCGAAGGCGTTGTTGGTGTGGACCCCCCGGAAGGTTTCGAATTCGATGGCCTGGTTGCATTTATTACGGACATGCGCACACATTTCAACGGCGATGTCAACGCGATCGACAGGCGTGGTGTCCGCGGGGCGTTCCCCCTTATCAAGGATCAGTACGGCATCGACAAGGCTAACGAGTTATACGAATTAATGGGCGGGGAGTGGGCAAAACTGGCGCGGAATGTGAACCACTTGCATCAACAGGCTAGCATCGTTCGACAGAAAGACGAGGACAACGCACTTGGTATTAATTTCATTCCGAACGAACGCCCCATGCCGCAAATTTCTGTTGACACGTACCACAGCAGACATGTCGATGAATGGTTTAGGATGCATTCAACGGTGTCGTTCGAGACGGCGATGGAACGTTATGACGCCGGCGCGGCGAATGGCGTTTACCCGACGTCCGAAGTTATTGGGCGCCTCATTCAACAGCTGGGTCGTGTGGGTTCTATCGATCGCCTTCATCGTGTTTACGGGGACGCGCAAGCAGTCATTGCTTCTATGACTAACAACCGCCAGTGGCAGGCGCAGTCGTGGTTCGGTATAGAGGACCAGATGATAATTGGCCTCGCACACGCCGGAGACATGGAAGGCGCACACATGCATCGGGAACGCCTACTCGCTCAGGGAGCCGCTCCGTCCTGCAATGCATACGGCGCGCTCATACAGTCTGTGCGTGAGACAACTGACGACAACGCGAATGCCGTTGCGTTGTGGAACGAATCGCAAGCACAAGGCGTAATTCCGAATATCTACCTGTACAACACAATCATTTCGAAGCTTTCGAAGGCGCGAAAGGCTGATTTCGCTCTTGAACTGTTCCAGCAAATGAAGGCGAACCGCGTTCGGCCGACGAGCGTCACGTATGGTGCAGTCATTGCTGCGTGTGCGCGTGTTGGCGATGTGCCATCCGCAGAGCTTTTATTCGAAGAGATGACTCAGCAACCCAATTTCAAGCCTCGTGCGCCGCCATACAACACAATGTTGCAGATGTACACCCAGACAAGACCTGACCGGGAGCGGTGTCTGTTCTACTTCGACAAACTCCTGGAGGCAAGAATCCCGCCAACGGCTCACACGTACAAGGTAAACAGTCAATGGTCATTTTACTTAGCGCAACGGACTGATCTTCCCGCAGCTTCTGCTCGACTGCTACGGATCAATCCACCCAGTCGATGTGGCGTCAATGGAAGACGTTTTCGACCGCATCGTGAAGGATCCGAACGTTTCCGTACAGGGTGTCCATTGGGCAGCACTCATTAACGCATACGGGTGTGTCTCTAAGGATCTCGACAAGGCCATCAATGTTTTCGACTCTATCGAAACCCATCCCACGACAGTGAAATCCCATAGTTCCCTTCCTGATGCGGTCACATACGAAGCGATCTTCAATGTACTTGTCACTCGTCGCCGTGCGGACCTTATCCCGCAATTTGCTGACCGCCTCGCAAATTCAAACATCCATATGACCGCGTACATTGCAAACTTACTCATTAAAGGCTACGCCGCGGCTGGTGACTTGGTACGGGCAAGGACCATCTTCGAAAGTCTGGCAGATCCCCCTGTTGGTGTTGCAGCGCCAAATAATCATACTCCACATGAAACCTCAAAGCCCAAACGTGTTCCATCAGGACCTGTTTACCGAGAGGTAAGTGTTGCTCGATTCATAAACGATGTTTTGTGTTGAAGTGTCCTCCATAGCCTTCAACTTGGGAAGCAATGGTTCGCGCTGAGCTTGGGCAAGGCAACCGAGATGCCGCAGTGGCTCTTCTAGATCGCGCTGCAGCTAGGTTAGTGGTGTTTGCCAATTGTCCAACAACTTGTACTGAGTGGCTACTATGACAGACAATTCCCGCAGGCTGTCTTCCAACGTATCAGCGGCATCATGGACCCGAATCAACCACTCCCCGGAGATTCTCGCATTTTCGACGTTCCCTACGTCGCGGGAGTACGAATTGGTCAGGATATCGAAATGCAAAATTCAGATGTCTCGAGCCCATTGACAGACACAACCAATACGGACACCATCGGCACGGAAACTATCGACACGGACTCCTCAACCTCGGAAAGCGCTTCGAACACCACAAAATCATTGAATGATTGATGGCCGAATCACTACAATCCAAGACCAAAATACTCATCTGAGCACTTTCGCGCACAGCGCTTGCGCATTCTTCCCCTCATTGGGCTGCATTGCAAACGGCATTGCAGATCCACATCACACAATGTATTACACGTCCATTTATCTTGTATACTACGGACTCCCACTCCTGGCCGATATCGGCGAGAGAGGTGTAGTACCACGAGATGCTAGACTACTGTCGTATGAGGTATTATTACTACTTACCATTGTCAATAGAAAATAATGAGATTATTCGCGTCATTGTTACGTAATTCGTCTGCTCTCATGAGATTCCGCGTTGCGACAAAACCAGGATTACCATTCGTCAAAGCCTGGTTTACGGTCAAGGATGGCTTGTATCAAACGGAGACGGTCGCGCTGCTCAAAAAAGACTTGTGTTCCCGGATTCCGGCTCTCGGCGATGAGAGTGTCAATGCAGCAGACATTCAATTGTCTATAGATGGATTCGACCTCCTAGACTCTGATGAACTCGATGTGATCAGAGAAAACGATATCGTTTGGTGAGCGAAACCTTGTTTCTTAAGTCTCTTCAATATAATGAGTGAACAGTATTGCAAAGGTCGAGAGGTCGTTCAGTATGAAACGGAAGTGGACAGAGGAAGCAGACAGTGAACCAACCTCCCAGCCGCGGAAAAAATCCAAGGACACGCACGAGCTAAATGGTGGTATAAGAATCAGCCCAGTGACTCGCGATTTGGTGACCAGCTCTCCTGGCACGTCCTCAAACGATGAGACTACATCATCCAGCAGCTCTGATAGCGAAAGCGACGACTCATCGAGCGAATCGTCTTCGGCCTCCTCAGACTCTGGTCCAGAGACCTCACCAACCCTTACGCGACCCAAAACGCAGAAAGTGCCATCGACTGATACTGCACGTATCGAGGCGTCCTCGGCAGCCGCCTCGTATGTAATCCTTCAAATTGTTCGCTACACAATGTCGAAGTAATTTCGGGTTCATGTTAGGCGTGTCCCTCATGTCCCGCCTGGACATGGAAAATCTTCAACGCATAGTCGCAATGCGAGGCGAAAACTAAAGCGACAAGCTCTTCGGGAACAGTCTTTGAACACCGGCCAATTTGTTTCGAATTCTTCTGCGAACGCTGTTCCTGTTGGAGTTCGGACCCGTGGTGACGCAAGCACAGGCGATGATGGTCCGTTGTAACCCAACACCTATGTGCTGCTACATACCGCTAACAACTTGGCAGTCACAGAAAAAATCGCCGTAAATGCTGATGTCGGTGCCAGTGCTGCTACACCCATATCGACGGGACAGTCCATTGCTTCAACTCTGAAGAATAAAAACAAGAAAAACGGATTCAAGCGCACAATGTCGACTGCCACCGCGCAACATATCGTATTCGCCGCGTCTACACCGATGACTGATTCTCAATCGCCTCACAACTTTGCTGTCGCGCTAGATCTCGATCTCCTGTCCCGCCCGGCATCGCCTCCATCGATGGAGAGACAAGATACGCGACCCCGGCTGATCCCGCCGTCGGAGAAGCAGGATGCGGGGTTGTTGCCTCCAAATCTATTCGTGACGAGCATCGAACTGGAGGACGATCCTAGTAAATGGAGTCGGAAGAAGAAAAGGAAGCAGCGTGATGGGTATGGATATAATGAGGTAAATGAATACGGCGGGATATCCAATGACGGGAAAGCATATAGCGGCGCCGGAAGAAGGGATTCGGACGTGGAAATATTAGACTACGGGGTCGAGGAGTCTGGAGGCGTTTCTGCCAGTGTCGATTGGACAAAGGTGGAAAGACACTGGGCTTCTTTCGCGTCTGTATCGGACCATACTTTATTGAAACCCGACACGTTGATCGGATGGAAGGCACGGCCAGATTTTAAACTTTTTGTTTTGTTCTGGGCTTACTTTCGGTGTAGACACTGGACATCAACCCTTCCACTTGCACTCCAGAGATGATGGTCAAGCTTGCTCGCATACGAAACACCACTGATGAAGGTTCTTTCATTGTTGTGCATGTCAGGAGGGAGGGGGAGGGGAAGACTACATTTGGTGGGGTTGAGTTTGACGGTGATGACGGGGAGAATACAGAGGAAATAACATTTTCCAATATCGTCGCCAAGAATAGCGTGCTTGTTGTCTGATATCAATTGAATATGATTGAACATCCATGAGCCGTGATTCTTCAATTCCGTGATGACGAAGACGGGGCAGCGATTCGGTCATAGTGTTTCCAGAACGCACTCTTGTCCACGGGACTCTTCAAGATCGTGATTTCGTAGCGGACGTGGGACTTGCATGGACAATACCACATGAAAGCAAGCATAAGCGTTCGGTCAGGAGACGCGGAAGCGAAAGGTCAAGGCGCTTCTATTGCATTACGCCGACGACATACGACATACCGACGAGGAATAACCGTGCGGGACCGCGTGAACATAGCACATGACCAATCACCAGGAAACTGCACGGGTCATCCGGTTTTCACATTTTCTGTACCTGCAGTGCCTTCAGCGTTGGCGCGGAGGGATGTAAGCAGGTCACGAAAGCGTGCCCGTAATTTGGTGGCGAGGGGGTCTTCGTCGTTTGACGGCGGAGGCTTTGTGGATGACAAATTTCACTCAGCATCAGTAAGCCAGCACCAGCTCAACGTACTAGTTGATCTAACATGTACTGAGATTATTAGCTGAGTTAGCACACGATAATACGCTGCAATGAATAATTGTCATGCCTCTGCTTCCTCTATCGTCTAGAAACGGATGTTGAGAATCATTTCATCACCCGGAAGCTACATTCACAAGGACTGATTCACGAACAAGAATTATGGGTCCTCTAGAAAGAAATTAAACGGTTCAGTGGTACATTGTTTAATTTCCAAGGCAAATGCACGCCTACCTATTCATGATGATGGTGGCCGAACTTGACCGTGGCGCTTTGGCCCAGAAAGGAAACCATACGTGGCTTGAAAGATTTCGTGACAACCTGTGTGCAGACCTACATCTTTCTTTCTTTCTCTTTTAACTTGACCGCCGCCGTGGACGTCTACTATGGCAAACTACACGTATGATGAAGGCGGTGGAATGGCATCCTACTTCCTTCTTACATTTTTATCCTTGGTCCTTGTGCCATTGACCTATACTTTACTTCCAACCTCAAGTACGTGTTTCTGCGCATGCTTCTGGAACAAGTTTCATAAATTTATTGCAGAAAAGGCGCAAAGTGATGGGTGTCAATGTACACCATGTCTGGAGCGGCGAGAGACCATACGAAGGAAGGACAGGCGGTCGTTACTAAACCCAAAACTTGGCACGAAGTGCGTTGCCTCTCATATCGCTTCTGTTACTTAGCTCACCTATGTCTACATCACAGGACTGTTGCTGTCACCCTTGGTTGGCTTCTTTTCGCCTTCGTGGCTTACAAAGTTTCGCAGAACACCACGGAGAACAAAGTATACAACCCATTCGAGATCCTCGGCATTCGCTCAGGCACTCCTGAGAAAGAGATTAAATCCCACTACAAAAAACTTTCTGTCAAGTTCCATCCTGACAAAGTCCGCCTCGCCGCCAACCAGACCGCCGAGTCCGTGGCAGCGTACTTCGTTGAAATCACGAAGGCGTATAAGAGTCTCACAGACGAGACCATTCGCAAGAACCTCGAGCTTTACGGACACCCCGATGGACGGCAGGAGATTAGCATGGGAATCGCCATCCCGAGGTGGGTTATCGAAGGGAATAACAAATTTTTGGTCCTCGTCGTATACTGCATCCTCATCGGCGGTTTACTTCCGTTTATTGTCGGAAAGTGGTGGTTTGGCAACCGCATCAAGACCAAGGACGGCGTGTATGCAAAGACGGCCGAGGTGTTTTTCAAGGGAATGAAGGAAGACAGTGCCATCGATGATATCTTCAGTTGGCTTGGGAAGGTGTTTGAATGGGAAAACCCGCAAGTCTCTCAACTTCAGGATCTTGAAACAAAAGTTCGGGCACAGCTTGGAAGAAAATATGAAGGTTCACGAGCTCTGACGCTCCTGTACGCACACTTGTTGCGAATCCCAATTGACAATGCCCGACTACGGAGAGGTGTGTGTATGTCAAAACTCGCTCTTATACGGCCAGCTCAATAAATTTCCACAGAGCAAGAATCATTACTTCTACGAACTCCAACTCTCCTTGCCTCCTTGCTCAACATCGCATTATCGCACAACTGGCTTCTCCCGAGTCTTTCAGCCATGCGTATGCACTCGTACCTAACACAAGCACTGCAACCGCCATCATCAAACCTTACATCGTCCGAGGCGGCCCATTTTGCTCAGCTTCCGGGTTTCAACAAGAAGGATGTTGAAGATATTGCAGGACAGATCGAAGAAGACGGCATTCCAGCTTTCTTGAATGAGCTCGAGAAAAGAGGTGACAAGCGTGTATCAGATGTCCAAAAAGCGGCGGCGACATGGGGGTCGATAGAACTTGTAGACGCTAGTTTCAAAGGTGCGCATCGAGCTGCTCTGATCATCACTATTGGCTTTGGCGGTTAAGTTATTGCCACAGTTCTTGGAGAACGCATTGTTACCCCTTCCTCGATTGTCCAACTCCTGGTCAAACTGCGAGTTACCCCTCCAGGTAGTGTGGTTCATCCGGAGAACGACGAGGAAGACGTGGACAGAATCAAGGCGAAACTGAAGGCTAATGATGAGAAGGACAACACATTCCTCGCCAGTCGTAAGGATGCCGAAGACATGTCAGATCAGGAACTTGCCAGCGGATGGGCGCATGCCCCATTCTGGCCTGCGGTAAGCTAATTCGTCATTCGTTAGATCTTATGTCAAGTCTTAAACATTGTCATCAGCGGCGGAAACAATCATGGTGGTTATTGCTTGCTGATGAGAAAACGAATCGTGTTGTCGTTCCTCCAATGAAAATTACCGACGTCCCCTTATCAAATCCAACGAAGGACCGAAATTACCGCGCGTACAAACTTCAGTTCCAAGCCCCACAAGGTGTTGGTTTGTACACATGGAAGGTCTACCTGGTGAGCGACACGTTCGTCGGCGAGGAAGCTATCAAAGAAATAGTGGTACGCATTTTCACCAAAGCTTGTCACGCGATCTCGTTCTTTCTCACAAACAAGTCACGCAGCTAAAAATCGATGACGTGTCGTCTTTGAATGCGGATGAACAAGGCGCAGAGGATGAGATTTCCGATCCCGAGGAGGACAGCTTAGCCGGTCAGATGGCTGCTATGCGTGGTGGTGCTGTGAAGAAAGTTGCTCAGGATGAAGATAGCGATGAGGAGAGTTCGACCGATGACGATAAAAGTAGCGGCGAAAGCAGCAGCGACAGCGATTGATATGGATGTATCATACGTAGAGTAATTATTGGAGCCGCGTCGTTGTTATTTGGCATGTTGCGTTAAAACGGACGATGTTTTATTTCGACAATGCGTCATTTTACAAGGGCGAAAGCTACGCGTTAAGTTTGCTCATTGCCGCGACATGATCGAGTACGAGTGGTCCCGATTGGGCGGTGTTCTCCATGAAAATCGTAAATCCATCCTATAGCTGGCTTAGTTGAATGTCGACTAGAGAAGAGAACATGCACTCACGTCTGAACTTGGTCCGGTTGACAGCCCAGTCTCGAGGCCAAATTGCCAGACCATATCGCCACTGAGCTTCTCGGTCAAAACAATATTCTGCCAACCACCTTCGACTTCAACACGGCTAAAGTTTGAAACTGTGCCGAAATATTGCATGCGTGCTGCGTCAGACATCCAGCCGTATTCTTCAAGTATGACTGGCTTCCCAACAGCTCTCTGTGCCGTAACGTGGTCCTGGATGAACTGATTAGCCCAATCGACTGTTTTAGACCACCTGATATGGAGAGATGAGCCAGACGAACCACAAACATTACGGAGAGGCTTACCAGTCAGGATATAAATGGAATGTGCCGAAATCAATGTTCTTCACCTGAAGGTTGGTGGTGAAATCGACGCCGTCGTTACCCTCATAAGCCCAGTCGCCAGTGGTATCACCCGGTCGGTTAAAGAATCCCTCGTCTCCAATAGTAACGAGATGCAGTTTGTCGAGGTCCTTGATGTATGTCGACATTTCGTCAATCCAATTGGTTAGGACGGTGGAGTTGCAGCCTGCAGGTGACCGAGGCAGGTTGCGTGTGCCGTCTGCGCCGCATCGAGGTTCGTTAGCAAGCTCCCATGCAAAAATCGCTGGGGATTTCTTGTAACGTTTGACGACGGTCTTGACATAATTCTTGTACGCTTTTATGACCTTCGGATTGTAGTAAAACTCGTCGTGGTACTTGCCGCCTAGATTGATCGTGTACACGTCCATGCCACCGTAATCCGCCCAGTTATTCGTCAAGGCGACGATGAGCTTGATACCCTTTTGCTCTGCAAGCGCGACAACTTTGTCGAAATGGCCGAAACCCGTATCACCTTTATCTGTTACGGGTGAGATATTGAAAGGGTGAAATGGAGCCCGAACTTACTCAACGTGGCCTTTCCGTCCTTCCACGTCTGAAAGATCACCTGGCCAGGCATTGCGTTGTCAGGACTGTATTGGGGTAGACCGCCCTGTGCCGCGGGGATAAAAGTTGCTGCTCAAGTTGTTAGGACGGGTGAAATGCATTTGATTTTTTAACCCACCGTTGACATCGTTGAATCCCCAAGTTCGAATGACTTTGATACCGGCTGCACTCGCCTTGTCGAGAATAAGGGACATGTCCGCTTCATTCTAAAGCGGGAATACTATTAGTACCTATTGGCGCGGGGACTGTCCTATGGACCGACCTGTGTGTACTGCAGCCAGTATGAGTTTGTACCACCATAGTAGAACGGTTTGCCGTCCAACACGAATTCCGTGCCTTTTGTTGTGACAAATCCTTTAGTGGTGGATGCCGCGGACGCCAATGAGACGACGCAAGCTGCAAAAACCGACAGTCTAGCCCACATATGCATGTTACCGTGAATATTGATCAGAGGGATATGCCATGACCAAGTTTTCGAGCTCCTTTAATGTCAACATGCGAACGATCGAGGTCGAAAATGAGAGAGTACTCGTGACGGCAGTGACATTGCTGTTAAGTCCCGAAGATCTTGCGGAACGGTGTGATACGTGATTCTCCGGATCGACAGGGTCAAAGCCAACGGACCCGCCATTCCAGCTAGGCACGTGCAGATGATTGACGAGCCAATGAAGAAGTCTGAAATAAAATTACAGTAGCATGGTTCGAAAATTCAGGGCTCGCTACTGATGCCTGTGCTCAGGATGTAAAATAATTAATATAAATAGTCGTGAGAGAGAAAAGGAGAGAGAGTGAAGAAAGAGACTCACAGATTACATGCGCGGCAGCTGAGGCGGGAAGGCTTGCGCGACGTTCTGCGAACTTGCGAAAAGGAGGCAACCTAGAGTTGCGGCACAGCCACTGGTGCAGTGGTGACTTCACGACTGCAGAAAATAATGACGGTGTGCACTGTGATCTCCAAAATATTCCAGCAGCTGCAGAACATATAAAGATGACTTATCAGTATATATATGGAATACTAGACACGAGGAGAGTCGACTCACTGAACGATTCAGTAATACTGCAGCCCATCGTGTCACATCTCGGTCACGTCTCTCGTTCCACGACCAGGTCTCATCGCGCGACCGCGATTCTGCACGCTGGACCACCACCTCCGCACAAACGACTTCAAACTCCGTCTCTCCACCTCCCGTAGTGCCCACACTGGCACACTTCGTCGCCGACGCGCTTCACCGCGCCTGCCTGCACCACTCCGTGACTTCACCGCACTCGCACTTCTCCAGCGCCTCAAGACTCGCTTTCCCGCTGCACGCGGCTCTTCAAGTCCCTGTTTATTCCTTTCGCGTTCACGACCGTCTCGGAGGCGCTCTGCGACGACACCTATTTGAGTAGGAGCTGGGCAATGGTTGGGCAGGGAGTGTTTGCAGTGAGGAGCAGAAATCAGACGGACAGGGAGATGCGCGTGTACCTCGAATGGCACTCAAACGTGTCCAGCGAGGATCCACGCAGGAGGTACGCAAAATCTACATTCATCCCCCGCCATACTTGTCACACACTCGGTCTTCGCCTCTCAGTGTCATCGCCGCCGATCCGCCAGTCCAGCAACTCCCGATTCCTACTGTTATCGGACTCACGCACACTGCCGCACCCTGGGCCACGAGCTCTCGAGCTAGTATGTTGTCTTTCGTACATGCTTCGTCATCACCTGTCAAGTCGTTCGGCCCGCGGTACGCGTCAAGGCTTGTTTATTCAGGCTACTTGATGCCTCCTCCAAGTCCCTCCATTGCCTCGAGTCTCGGAACACCGATGAGCACAGACGATGAAGCGTCGCTCCCCATTGCTCCCACCACTGCGACCGAACACCACCAACCGCCCAAGATCGTCACCGCCGCCTCAGTGCACATCACCCACTATCCCCACTGCGGTGCCCACGGTACACACGGCTCAATCTCCGCCTCCACCTCTGCATCCATGATGGACCTCTCAATACCATTGGCTACGAGAAGCATCACCCCTCCATAGCCGCATTGCAGGCAAAGATGGCGGCAGCCATGGTCGGCACCTTCGTGAAGACATCAACGTCCATCTGCGCTTGGTTGGATGCCACTGCAGGAAGTCTGACCAGTGTCGGCCCTCGCTCACCACCCTTGACATCTGCCACATCGCTTTCGCGACAATCCAACACTGATCTCCTCGGGGATCAGCGCGATTTGATGATGCGCCCCTTCCATCCCACTACAACTGTACTAAAATAAATATTATGTTGTTTAATTTGAAAATTTTGATTGTGTGATTTGAAGGGAAAAATACTGTTCCCGCTACAGGTAGGGTAGACATCGGAGAAATGGTGGGAGTCTGATGATGTCAGATAAGGTCTCAAACTTGCCAGTGTAGTCTGTTTTCTTGTCAAAATTGTCGTATACTCCTGTCAAACCAGTTTTCCAAATGACAATGAAACTACTTCAACTGGTACCCCAGTTACTCAGACAGGGGCTAATTCGGATGCTCCTCTTGTGCAAGATTCTATCCAAAACTCCAATTAGTGAATGACACTGGTATGCCATGGGTCTGACGGGTTTTCTGACGGGTCTGCGGGTATTTGGATACAGTAGATTATTTTTTAGCAATTTTAGCAATTTTTTTGAAGCAAAACGGTTGAGAAATGACTTAGCTATGCAATAAACAAGTTTCAACCAATCAAAGTTAAAACTGCACCTTCCATGCTTCATTCTTTCAAAAAGTAACTCTCAAATCATGAGTTTTTGAGTTTTTGGAAGTGACTTTTTAAAAGAATGAAACATGGAAGATGCAGTTTTAACTTTGATTGGTTGAAACTTGTTTATTGCATAGCTAAGTCATTTCTCAACTGTTTTGCTTCAAAAAAATTGCTAAAATTGCTAAAAATAATCTACTATATCCAAATACCCGCAGACCCGTCAGAAAACCCGTCAGACCCGTGGCATACCTGTGTCATTCACTAACTCCAATGCTAGCTCTTCGACTCCCCTTAACTCTTCTGCGGAAAACACTGTTCTGCAGGTCTCTTTCTTGGACCAGAGGGCTATTGAGGATTGTACAGCCATCATGAGACAGTACACTGAAGGAGCTCTTGCTAAGTTTACGGCTCAAATGTGCCTTTCAGATTGATTACACAAACTTCATCTCGAGCGTTCTCAATTATCCGCTGCATATGCCACATATAGCAAGATGCTTGATGCTCACAACTCAACAGTCTCAATTTTGGCTCAACCTAGGCGATGAGCTCCCCAGGATGCCGCCACCTCTGGTAGAGATGTCGAGGGGCATGATGAAGAGATTGAAGGATCCATCACTAGCATGGGATCAAAGCAAAGACAAGACCAAGATTCAGACGACAAGTTGGGAGAATCCAGTGACGAGACCGGTCCTCGAGCTTGACATTACGATTCCTTCTATTTATGGAAGAATCATCTTTTACTGATTGTTTGGTGGTCAAATGTCTCCTTTTTTTTAAACTATAGATGGGAAATATTTTCCTTTTCTGATGCAGAGTTGTACAATACAAAATAATGATGATCCGGCCGGAACATTGTTAAACCCGGAACTCAACGGAGTACCTCC
>ML170317.1:4526-39342 GCA_004355085.1 Rickenella mellea | reverse complement strand
TATGTTGTTCTGCGAATTTTTAAATGTGAGCAGGATATATATTAACAGGTGTAGTAGTAAATGCTTAGCGCTTCTCAGAAGTCCTCGTGAACAATTCACCGTACGGACGTTGCTCCGAATGGGCGGAAATACTTCCCACAACAAATGTTTTCCGGAACATTTGCCCGATCTTTGATGTATCAAAATGTATGGAAGGTTCCTGATTGATCTCATCGTTTGACTATAATCGTTGTTCAGTGAGTCCATGCTGCTGTCAATGATTTGGACTTCAATATTTCTGGACAGTCTTTGAACACATTCAAAAATATCAATTTAAGCGTCTTGGCGATTTGGGCTGGGATACCTGAAGACTTTTGACAAATAGGAAGTCGGTTATGAGACCAGCGTTATACTCAAGTATAGATTCGAGCGGCGGACGGTGCTGAGAGTTTCCTTACAAGAAGGGATGTCTTCAAAGCTATTTGTAAATTACCAGTCACAATCCGTGCGTTTTTTGTACTTTTAATAATTCACAGATTTAATTCGGACTGTGAAGTTCCGCTACTTTCAAGTCGAGTCTGGCTCAGCTGCACAGGAAAGCCATAGACCGCACCTCGAGCTGTCAATGCGTGCATGGCTGATGGAAATCTCTGTCAGTGGTTCTCGTCTACCTGAATTCAACCCAAAGAAACCTGAATTTGGGATGCTGCTGTCGGGGCGCTTAATCGGGGTCTCACGAGGACGCCGTTAGGCAAAGTAACATTCTGTACTTCGCGAGCGCTTACACGGGTATATCGGTTACCTGCGCCGCCCGTCTCCTATGATGGCTAGGCGTCGTTCCCGTGTGGGTTTGACATGCTTGGGATCCAAGTTGGGGTAATTTCTTGCCACGGTAATTATGAATGACGGAGAAATCTAACACTTACGGATTTGAAGGGCCTCACGGTTTGATTTTTTGAATCCCTCATCAAATGCGGTGCGCGCATGAATCTACTCATCGAAACATGAATGTATGATGCAACACGTGCTCACGTCGGCTGCTACGTCTTTTGCTACACAGATCGGCAGGGTAAACTGTCATGGCATGTGTGCGTATGATAAAGTTACGGAATACCCTGCGATGAGGACTGACCATGGTCCTGAAAATGGAAGATTGCTCCGAATTCCTTCCAACTTCGTGTAACATGTACGTCGCCTGACTCTGAGCTTGCATGGCTGAATACCAGTGACGCATGGCAATGGTATGCCTTGGTCTATATTGCTAAAAAAGCGCTAAGGCAGAGATGGAAGAGTTTGTGCTCCGAATGAAGAACAGTTACGGTAGCCCCAATAACCTCATATGGTGTCGTAATCGTCGTTCATCTCACTCAATTTACTCAATCCCCAGTCTCCAAAATCGAAACAAGTTGGTGAAAAAGATTCTGGCAAGCCGTCAATATGCGGTCAACCTTGCGCGACCGGATTAGATTTTCGTTTCGCCTGTTGAAAACGACATGCCCTGTGACTTGTAATATCACGCGTGCTCCGCGGAACAACCTCGCCTCCCATCATGTTACGTTTGATTTTGGGGGCGGCTTCTGCTTCGCATGATGATACCACATAGTAGAGTTGGGGAGCGGCAGTCTCTGGCATGCCATTCCCGCGTAACCAACCTTCCTCATTCAAGTTCCAATTATGATCCACACTCCGGTCGCTTCTGCTCACCACACATGCTGTTGTCCCTGCGCACAATTAAATTTAACAGGTAAGGGTCACGTTAAATTCTCCACGCTTGGTGGTGTTAATGTGTCTTGAAGGAAGCGGGTGACATGACCCATCCGTAATCGAAGAAGGTTAGGGTTAGGATGTAGATGAACGATACACACCCATGACGAAAATTTCGCCGGTACTCTCTGTCCTCCTAGTCTCCTCCTTTGGGGTACTCAACGCGCCACCAACGATCATGCACGAAAGAGGCAAGTAGGGAGGTGTGGAGAGACGTGTAGACACGTGGCCGAGCACGTCCTTCGTTCGCCCAAATCGCTGAGCGTACGTGCGCCAGGGTCGGCCGTGCATACACATAGAGGAAGCATCTGGCATTAGCTTTCGATTTCCCTTCTTCTCTTGGCCTCGAATGATGGTGAGGAATCCATAATCGTCCTGCTCCTGCTCCCACCTCCACACCTGCGGAATATCTTTGAACTTCACCAAACCTCGCCAGTACTCTCCCTCCTATTCATCTCACCTTGAACGTGAACGTACTTGGCGCACAGACGTTCCACCCGCAAAATGCGCCAACCAATATCTAAGCGCAACCATTCAAGCTATAGGATGTTCTAACACGTGCGTTCGAGTCCCCACTTGTCTTCCTTCGTTCACCTTCACACTAAACTCTCTACTAATACCATCACGAACCAGACACTTATGCAGTAAAGACATCACCCGCACACTTGCAAATTTTCCGTGCACCGTGGAGGCTTTGGTGGACGTACAAGAGTTTGAGTGAGATCAGTGCGTTTTCGGTGAGATTTTTTATCAGGTTCCTTTCTACCCGTTTCCCTCTCCGAATTTATTTCCATCGTTTGCGTCGGTCGTCGACCCTTGCATATCGTCGATACCATCTAATCCAATCCCATCGTTCGCTTCGTTACATTGCGTTTCGTACTCCCTACCAATCCATTTCAATCGTGCACACACACCCCATATTCTATATTCCAAATTACGTCCATTTTCAAATGCATTATCACAAGGAACTCGAACTCACCGCTTTTTTTTCTACTCCGTCTAGTTGCGTCTAACCCGGCAACATCAGGAACTTCGGGCACATCCAACGGTCCAACCCCAACCTCTCCTACTCCTTCTAACTCCCCGTCCCGACCATCGTCCGCGCCACGGTAGAACGTCGCCCTTCCATATCAACATCCACGATGGGAAGAAGATACTGCATTCCGGGTCTATTATGCGGAGACATTACTTTTAGCCATGGATAGTATAATGGCGTTCACGTTCATGTTAGTGTTGGGGCATTTTCCTACAGTGGTCATTTGACTAAAGTTTCAGCAGGAACTATCCGACTAGTCCCAAACTCCAGCATGCGTGATCGAGTTGAGCCTCACGTTCGCAGCATCGCGAACCGACACCATAGTTCCCTTCCGAACTCCTAACTTCACAACGTCGCGTATATTACAGAATTAGGACATATTCTTGGACGACTTCCCCGGTTACGAGCCTACACAACGCACTCAGAGCACAACCAACGTGCCAGCAACAGCACCTAAGAATGCAGTAATGCCCGCGCCGACCACACCATTCAACCCAAACGCGAAAGTGGTATCAGCGGCACTCTTGGACGTCGTAGCGCCTCCTGATGCCTCGGTGGCGGATGCGGAACCTGAGGTCGTGGAGAGGGGGATGGTGGGTTTGGCCGTCATATCGGGTACGGTGGCGGAGACTGGTGGAAAATAGAGGAGGGAGAAGATTTGTTAGTGGTATTGATGGGCCCACTCAGATGGACGGAAACGAGAGAAGTCGTACCGCTGGCACATTCGGCTTGCTGCAGGCGTGTCGCGTCCGCGATGGCGTTGGCTGACTCTGTGCAGTTCGTCTGGAGACATTGAAGTGCAGCGTTGTTGAATACTGTGGACGGGCATGTGCACCGGAAGTCCGTACTGTTACGGAATACGAACGACAAAAGAAATGACAACGATCAGTAACTTATCGCATTTTAGTAAGACAAGATGTGGGACTCACACTCCATTGCAGCCTGCGGCCATAGCAGCCGACGTCCAGCATGGGATTACACACTTCTGTAAACCATTTGTGTTGATGGGAGGCGCAGCAGACCCGGTCACGGTGCTGGAGGTGGTGTTTTGCGCGAGAACGACAGAAGCAGCCGCGGCGAGGGCGAAAAGCGACCCGGTGATGAACAACATTTTAATTGTTATTATAAATGGTTTTTGTGAGCGATGAGGACGATGTTAAGTTAAGAAGAGGAAGGAAAAAGTCGCAGAGCATGGCATTGATAAAGTTGCGTTTCCGGTCTCATCTCCGTGCGTGAGATGCGCTGAAGTGCTTTCATGACGTCGATCCGCGAAACGAGTAGCAGAACATGACTTCATAGGTGGTGCGAGAGACAGAAAGATGCAAGTGGACGCCGCGACGCGTCATCGACCACCACCTCCATATGGGCCCGAACCTTCCATCCAGGTCGATCATTCAAACTCACGGGCGCAGTCCTATGGTACCGTCTGCAAGAAGTCAACAGTGTGTTTTAATATCAACAGTGGAAACATATTATACCGGAAAGCTCACGCTTTGCTCCACACTTATTGATGTCTGCGGCACTCACGCACAGCCTGAGAGTTCCGCAAATTCAATTGAACAATTGAAGCTATTCGCTAACCAATGATTCGCCAAGACACGTAGTCATATACGAGTAGGTATATTTCTTCACGATCTCATATCAGATCTCTTCGAACTCGTCGGTTGGTTTCGAACGCTGGCGACTTTGATGATCATCTCGACCCCGTTCAGAGCTCAGTTCAGCGAATGGGATTGCAATACATTAGCTCAAGAGGTCTCACGGGCGTAGACACATAATACTAGTATGGGGAAATTTCGGGAAGGGATATGTTTCCACACAATGTGCGGAGGAGGTTATTTACGTCCGATGGCACTGCCACCTGATCTGTGGGCGCTTATGTTGTCATAATGTTGGTCCATATTTGAAATTTTACTTTTATACCTTACATTTCATATTCAATCGCCCGAATTTCTTTGCTTTGAACCAGACTTTTTGTCATCAACCATATGGCGAGTAGAACCGAGAATGTGAGTTTTTTTTGGCAAATACCTAGAAAGGTGAATGATTCCCACGGGCCTCGGGCCGGTGGTCAAACAATTTTGTGTGCCTGCCACCTTTGATGGCTGATTTCCGAGTGACCACAAATAAAGCCCCGAGAACCCATGGTTGGTGCATTCACCCTTATCACGTCGCGTTCCTCCACGCGTATTTGGGTGCGCCGTACATGCAGGCAATCTAGGAAATAAGCATGTACGTGGCCTTAGCCTCGCAAGCTCGCCGTTTTCTCTTTCCATCGATAGCCATGACATAATCTCCTCTCGACTGCTTTACATTGTACTCTCACTCTCGCTCCTCACCTTCGCACCGCTCAACGACCTCACACCACACGGTATCCATGATCGTGAACAATTCGCTAGTGCTCTCCTCGTCGTCGCTTCAAATGCTTCAACCTGTACCTTCCTCTTCCTCCGCTGACCCTACCTCGACCATTCATGCCAAACGCACCACTAGTGCCATCGCGAACTTGAGCACGTGGAGTAGAGACATCAGTTGCTTATGCTCATCACACGCTCACTCGCAAATAATCGCCGTCCTGTCCGTGCACCGAGGAGTTGGCGGAGTTACAAGTGTTTGAGAGTGTTCAGCGTTCCTTTGGTGAGATTTTTTTATTCGTTTCTTTCGTCCCCGTTTGCGTCTCAATCTTGGTCTCCATCATGTCCATCAATCGTCGCATCTTACATATATAGTCGATGACACAGCTCCCCCTCCACATTTTGTTCATTTCATTTTCGTTTTCGCTTCGTTGATGATGTTCGTACTTCTTACGAATCCATTTCAATTGCACGCGCACACCCAATATTCTACGTTCCGAATTGTTTCTGTTTACAATAGTAATTGCAAGGAACTGGAACTCACATTTTTTCTAACCATTCTAGCTTCGTATAGTCTATCAGCTTCAAGAACCTCCGGCACTGGAAAGGGGTCAAGCGGCGAAAGCTTTCCCACTGCCTCCCTTTCCACATCTCAGTCTTCGTTGTCTCCATCCCCATTGCGCTTTGCATCACCTTCTGCACGACAGTTGTCACGGACATCCATGAGAAGAACATGTGGAATGCCGAATTCATGATTATTACTTGCGGGGTCGGGGACGTTAGCTGTGTCAAAAACTTGAATGACGTTCAGTTGATATTGAGTGAGAATCCTCCTTTTCCTTAGCTAGTCACGCAGTCTGAGTCTCAGCAGGTATCTCCTGCGATCCCGGTTTCCATTAGGTCGAGCTTAATTCGCGGAAGATATGCATTGAACACAATAGTCCGGATGGCCGTCCCATCACGCGAAAGTCACATCGTGCACGTATTTCAAAGGAAAGTCCACAGCCTGACGCAGCGATGCCTAAATTTGATCAAATCTAGACGTCCGTGCCATCCAGAAACTTGCGATCCCTCAATCCCCCATCTGTCTTTCTAGATCTAATCACAACATCATCAAGGCCGTGTCAATCGTGTCAATTCTCACTCATGCCCGAACATGGTGTACTCAAAGCACGCCAAATTACTAGCTACAACTCTAACAAGCGCCAGCGCGCCGGCGACAACAACTCCACTGAGCCCAAACGTTCTTGGGCGTTGCAGGACCTCCCGACGAAACGGTACATGAAGCGGGAGCTAAGGTGGTGAAGAGGGGATGATGGGTTTAAGCGCGGCAGCAAATCCATTCGGGTCCAGGTCAATCATTCACAAGTGCATCATATAGAAGTCCTACGCTGACACCACCGTTTGCAGGAGACGATTATTTTTGTTTGCGTCCTCTAGCAAATCTAAGTGAACTTTGTGAGTACCTCGTATATCCAACTGAGATGACCTCAATCACATTGTATTGACTAACCTTACGAGTCGGACAGGTCATGTTCAAGAAGTTTATGCGTTGCGATTTGATAGCCGGTTGAGCAAGAAATGGTGCTATTTAAAAACTGTCACTCCGTTGAATCCGTTGAATGGTGGTTCATATCAGATCTCCTCGAACTCGTCGGTTGGTCCCGGATGCTGGCGCCTTTGAAGGAAACTGATTATCTCGACCCCGTTCAGAGCTCCTCTCAGTCCAGCGAATGGCAATGCAACAGTGAGGTCCAAATGGTCTCACCGGCGCAGAGACTTACGTTTTTAGTGTTCTGGCGGTGATATGTTTCCTCCACACATTAAAGTTATCTGTGATGGCAGCGAATCCGTTGAAAATTGCGTCTGACGGCATTCGACGGCGTTCTTAGGAAGCCAACTGCACTGCCACCAGATCTTGTGGGCGCTTGTTATGATATGGCCGCCCCCACATTTACAGCTTAATCTCCAGGCTCATTACGTGTTCAATCACTCGAATTTTACCTTTGCTTTTGGCGGAATTTTTCATATGAAAGAATGGAATATGTTTGAGGAGGCGATTTTACTGCGTACACCTGGCTCAATGATTCCCACCAGCCTCGTGGCGGTGCTCAGTACAACACAGTCCGCAGGAGTCGAGAAGACCTCGCGTGAGAGTGGCGAAGGTTTCTGATTTCGCCTCTGATGGTTAATTTCTGACTACACATAAAACCCGAGAGAGTCCGTCGGTGCTTCCTTCGCACTGCGTCGCGCATCATCTTCAAAGAACATTCTGCAATCGGCAGACACCCGCTTCCTCGTTTTTGTAAGCCCCTCAGCCCCACAGTCGTCGACTACATGATTCTGACGACAGATAGTCCAAGTGTTTTTATCTGCTTAAAGTCGACAATCTCACACGAATAACCTATGAGTAACCAGATTGCCAAGTTGATAGCAACTGCGCAAGATATCCGAACATCGAGAGTACGTTTGGTACAGCTCCAATCCATTCATGACGCTAACTTGTAGATAGATCTTATCACGTACGTTAGTCGAACACTCAGCGGCCATACCACTGGTTTCGTGTCGTTGTTTAAGCTTGCTAAACGGTTTCTTTTTGCATGTCCAACAGTATCGGCGGAGGTCGTGCTCACATATGATGCAATTCTGACTCTTCCCGAGTACGTGCTACATCTTCGGTCGTCTGAATTGTCTTGAAATTTCTATCGTTCCAGCGAGGCGAGCCAAAATATGTTGGTCCTTTGTTATTTACCTGAATGATCAAAAAAACATGCATCAGCTTGAATACATTTGGTTCTCAAAATGGAGTACTGGGAAAGTTCTGTATCTTTCTGGAAGATATCCGGTTCTTGCGTTGTTTCTCATTAATGAAATGTGTATGTCCCTTTGGGTCAAACATCTAGTCATTCGGATATTCGCAGATGCGATGGGATACGGGGGTGCCATGTTTACGGTACGTAGCCGAAAGCTCTATGTGAACATTGCTAACATTGCACCCTAGTTGTGTGTTATGGTCTCGTTTGACTAAAAAATTATTTGCTGACCAGTCGCAGTTGCAATGTAATGTTATACTTCAGGACATGGTATGTGCAGGACCTCGATTCCGTCAATGGAAAATTCCTCATGCCTCACTGTTGAAGGTCTTTATGGTTATGCACATTCCCGCTACAAAGTGACTTTTTCTCTTCACCGTTTCATTCTCCCACAACTGAGAAAAAAAATCCAAAGTTACTTTATCCCTCCGCACACGTGCCATCTGGGAACGAGATTGGAGAGCGGCGGTGATTTTGGGTATCGGCGCAGCTGTGAGCTGGAAGGGTGCAATGTCGACTGGAGTCCTGATACCCTTCTAGACTTATAACATCTGTGTCTTGGTCAGCTATATTCTGCTGTCGAAATGGTTTCGATGTATGTCGCTTCCTTCTTTGACGCTTAATGACCATATTGACCCTCATATGCAGATGTTCCAAATCCACTGTACGTACGACCAATATGAGGCAGGGGAGAGATACACTACTGAACAGGATCTTTACAGGTTAGAACCGTTATTGGAATGTTACAGTGGCGTCACTGGGTTCACGGTAACCACAACGAAACTGGGTTTCTCATCTTTAATGGTTTACGATGGCGTGATGTTCATCTTGATACTGATCAAGACAGTTCGAGAAGGTCGGATCTTGCTTGAGCTCATTCTGTTGATAGCTGATTATTCTCAGGACGGAAATCGCGTGCAAGAATCCTTACGATCTTGTTTCGAGATGGTTGGTCGCTTTGATCACTCCTTTGAAACGCAATGCTGACTTCACGTGTTAGGCATGATCTATTATGCAGTTCTCTTTGGTATCGTCGTTTCCCCCATCGTCTGCATTTTATCCTGACATCCTCTATGCAGCTCTGAGCATTGCGGATCTTATTGCTACTACTCTCCCTCGATTTGAGGTCACGCTGGTCGGATCCCTAGCCCCAGCTTTACTTGCTGCACAATCTATCGGTGCAAGCCACATCATTCTGAACCTTCGAAAATATTCATTTACGGATGAAAATTTAACGCTAGGTCAGCTTGGTAGTATTAAGTATGCGGAGAGACGCACGATACTGGCGGAGTTTCACGTTTTCCCAACCAACTGTTTCAGATGATAGTGAGCTTGCGGTGATTGAGAGGGATCAGTAACAATTGTACTAAAATTCATTTGTAACCTATAGGCATTATGCATGGACGTGTGCGTATTCCAGGGGTAATCCAGGTGAAATTAATCGTGAGGCTCGTGAAGCGTTGACTCGGAGAAAGGAAAGCTATTGGAGCGTGTTCTTATACTGACAATCGCATAGCCTCATCTGCGATACCGACATGATGTTCGACGAGGTCACTGGAAATGCTATCCAAGTCAGAACTTGAACTGTGTACATAACTAGCAGCCAGCGGTACGCACCATGATGGAATTCCCCAAAGCCGGAAATCAACAACCTTGCGTTCCAGGGTCGTCATGCAGAACACCATCGTCGCGTCGTTTTCCTCAAAATGAGTGGTCAAATGTGAAGAAGACCAAATGCTCGCGATTTTATTCGGTCAGTCCCAATGTCGCCCAAAGAAGTCCACCGTCCAAATTCGCTTTTTTCGAAGGAATTACTTTTCAAAATCATGGTCATTTTGAGGGTATGTGATAACGGAAGGTGACGAGTCTGCACCACCATATACGTGTAAACACGATCTTCGCTATGACAGGGTTTCCCCGAGGAGCAGTGGTCGAACATGAAAGAAACGTGCATGTTTTAAAATCCATCTGCAGTTCAACACCACAATGTCCATCCCTGAAAGAAGTAATCCGCGTAAGTGAATGCAATTTAGGGTCGTTTTTGTAAGGGGGTACCATAGTAAACGAAGCGACCGAGTCCATCCGCGAGCTCTCATGAATCAACGAGCCATCGCCCGTCAACCCATTACCACACCTCATCACCACCATCCACATCAAAACCACACAACATGAACACAACCCCCAAGGCGCAACGACGCCAATACCCAACTCCGCTCATCCCAAACGCGACCTTGGTGTGAGGAGCGCTGTTGCTCGTCGACACGCCGCCCGATGCAGCCGTGCCAGAGGAGGAACCCGTGGTGCTGGGCCTGGAGTACGTACCTGCTGGGAAGGAGGTGAGGTGAGAGGTGAGATGGGAAGGGGAAAGAGAGAAAGAGGAGACATACTGCTGGCGCACGATTTTCGCTAGGGCTGCGGCGTGAAAACGATGGTGTCAACCAAGCAGCTGGACTGCATGCACTGAAGCGCGGCGCTCTGGAACGCGGTGGACGTGTATACGCAGATGCACCGGAGATCATCGCTGTGTCGAAACAACGGTGGTTCAAAAGGGACGAAGAGCAATTTGTTACTTTTGTGGCCGTCTTGCGCAAGAACGACAAGAGGCAGGGACGAAGAGAGGCCTTCTCGCGAACAGCATCTTGGATTATACCCAGCGGTACAGGATTCTGCTTCGTGAACGATGAGGAGTGTGCTAAGACCGTGGACGTTAGTTTCACGCGCAGAGACACGGTTCAATGATGAGTGCAAAAAGAGACGCCCATACACGTGGCCGTACCTGCTACAGGAACGGAAATTTTCGGGCCGGTCTTCCTTTCGCTCAAGTCAAATTCACAATTAGCTAATTGCCTAGTCTCGTACCCAGACGTTGTAGGACCCTTAGCACTGCCGTTCCCGATAAGGCAGGAGATAAAAAACCTGCACAAGGGTTCCTACAACGTCTGGTGCGGTCCGACCGTGCGGGTGTGGGTATGTCACAATGACGTCATGCAACCCAATATTTTACTGTATCTCGTCGCTTCGTCAGCTGCTACTTCTGTATTTCTTTATTTTATATCACACGTCTTGTTAACCTGTTTCGGGGCGTCAACGTTCACAATGCAATGTTTTTTCATTTCTCGACGGATTGTTTGCGACACGCTGCCAACGGCGAACTTCTCGAGCGCTTACTTCCCGCCTTCAGCTCGCGCACACTTCCCGTGTTCTCTCGGAGGTCTGGAACGACGTTGCAAAATCCCTCGTAGCTTGTCACGTATCATCAGACTTATGCGCTCGAACTTGATCTTTCAGCTCTGCTTGCAGCTCACATCACCCCAGCATATGGCATCAAGGAACAACGTGAGGTCCAATTTGAGGCGCCCAATGGCAAAGTCGTACCAGTCGATTCGCCGGAGCGATAGATATATAGAGGCGGTGAAAACGGCCAGTTCTAGATTCCAAAGCGAGAAAAATGCCGTTTAGGATCGATGCATTTCTTGTTGTTGAAAACTCGAATGCTTGAGGAATCAGCTGAGTTAACTTGGGAAAGAGCAGATCATGCTAGCTGGTTTCAACCCAGGTTCTTGAATGAAAGATTCTTCTATACATCTAAATTTACAGCTGTACAGTTTGAGAAGGCGGAGTTCGACAGGATTTGAACCATCTCCCAGCCCCTCATTGAATGTTCATAAGTCGGTTTAGGGTTGAACTGTGTTGGTGACTGTTTACAGCTAGCGATTCATGAACTAGACCAAGCTCGAGGTCCATTGAACGGTCCCCAGCCTGGTCTGAATCGCGGGATGGATCAGAGGTCGAGCCGTTAACGGCTCCGAACGTCGTGAATATGAGAAATCGAAGCGATCTTCGTAGCTCCACCCGACGCAGCGGTTGTGGGAGCCGAATTCGATATGCTGGGTTTAGCGGTGGCGGTGGGGGAAGTGTTAAGTTTATTTGGGATGATGCCACTGGTGCGTCGTTGCGTCGTAGTGGTACAGGATGTAGATCTTGTACTGATTGGGTTCGCATTGGTGTCGAGGGATGTGGTGGGTCTGGATGTGGTAGCTGGGACGGTGGCGGCGATATCATGTGTGCTTTTGACCATCGTTGCGCCTCCCGATGCACCAGTACCGGGAGAAGGGCGCTCAGTGTGGGGTGTAGTTGTTTTCGGCGGGGTAGCCAGGTCAGCGGTGGAGAAACTTCACCTCTGTCGTTGTACCAATTTATTGCATCGTTGAAAAAGCCAAGCAAAAGGACGAGCGAGAGGATCTGTCCGAATGACCACACGTTCTCTCCCGGTGGGATAACGTAACGATTCTGCCAAATCTGCTTGCACCATCAGTGGTTTGCCACCAGCAAATGTACATTGAATGGCTTGCCGTTAGTTCGATGACCAATACTCCGAGTAAAACAATACTAAATTCAACGATCAGAAGCCAATTATGGGGTTTTATTTGTCACGCACGCTAATCGAGAAGCGACGCGAAACCATGGCAGAATGGAATAGTGACAGGCTACCTTGCCAACTTCGTACCAAATCTTGATCGCGGGACACAGGGTGGGGCAGTCTCTGGAGGGGACCCTCCAAATCATTGTACTGGCCATTACAATGAACCATATAGGAAGCACCGCCATGCTCACAAATGGGAAGATACCGGAGATGATCATGTCATTGCAGTTTGGCCGCGAGCTGAACGTGGATTTGTTTAGAATGACGCAAAACGTAAATGCGACCAGAGGAAGAAGGTAGATTAACAAGTATAGTATGCGCTGCACTGATTTCTTATCGTAATCTACATGAAATGAGCTCTTGCCCAAAATCAGACGAGAGACACGTACCAGATGGTTCGGGTAGCAATGGTGCACCAAAGTACAGAAGCATATAAAGTACGAGATAAGCGTGGTAGAGGGTAAGCTGGCCTTGAGCTATTTGGATGATCGCAGTGAGCAGGAGGGACAGGGTATACAGGCGTGAGTTATTCAGTAAGGAAGAGATGAGGGGTTGTGTTCTGGGCACTCTGGGGATCAGCGCCAGCAGAAACCCAGTGATATAGAGGGAGACTCGAATCTTTAAATGAGGCGTCCTAAATCAGTCAGTACACCTCATATGGAGGATAAACTCACCCCAATGCCCGACACGTCAGGGTTTGGCATAACATCCGGACAGAACCATGGTTGGGACATTTGACGGCCAATCTCTTTGTCGAGGCGATCAGATCAAGTGACTCTCAGGTTGTAGAGCAGCTTGTGAGAGACAGTGAGACTTGATATTTAGAAATCGGGTCTCGATATCCAAGTGTCAAAGAAAGGGTGGTGATACACGCAGGCTTCGCGAAGTATACTTGTTCACTCGTGGGAGATGATTGGACGAAGTGGTACTTTCGAAAAGACCACTCGCGCTGTACTGATCCAAGAGCCCGAGAGCAAGCCGGATAGCGTAAAAGAAAGGAAAGCCAAAACGCATAGCCTCAATTTGATGCCCATTGTCACAATGGTCACATTCACGTAATCGCGTGGACGTAAGGTTATACTTGAGAACAATCGTTGCAATAGTCGAGCGATCCACGTCAAATAAAGAGGACAACGCGCGTGCATTAAAATTCCATCTCGAGCTCAAGAACAATGTCCACCGTTGAAAGTAATACGCGAAGTCGTTGGAATTTTGGTCATTTTGGGGTACTACTGTAAAGAGAAGCGATCGAGTCCATCTGCGAGCTCTCATGAATTCATAATCCATCGTCCGTCAGCCCATTACCACACCTCATCACGAACATCCACATCATCCACATCAAAATCTCACTCAAAACGACCCAACTCAAAGCACGACCAAAGCACCCGCAACGGCGCCAACGAGCGCAACGACGCCAGCACCCACGACACCGCTCATCCCAAATGCGAACTTGGTGTTCGCAGCGCTCTTGCTCGTCGACCCAGGCGTGCCAGACATCGTTCCCGAGCCCGTCGTGCTGGGCTTGGACGACGTGTTGGCGGGCGTGGTGGTGGGCTTGGGTGTGGTGACGGGCGCGGTGGGCGTGGTCGCCGGGCCGGTGGCGGCGGGGGTGGAGCCTGTGCCTGTTGCCGGGGCGCCGATTGCGGAGCCGGTGTCTGAGCCGCTGACTAGGAGAAGAAAAGGAAGAGAGAGGATCAGTTAGCGATGAAAGAAGAGGGAAAGGGAGGTGGAGAGGGACGTACTGCCAGCGCATTCTTCCGCCTGGAGTTGCGTCGCGGAGGCGATGGCCGCAGCCGAGCAGCTGGACTGGAGGCACTGGAGCGCGGCGCTCTGGAATGCCGCGGACGTGCAGATGCACTGGAGGTCAGCACTATACGGCAAAACGAGTGTTCGAAGCGACGATCAGCAATTTACGCTTTTCTAGTCATATGAAGATGAGACGTACACTCCGGCGCAGCCCGCAGACTGAACAGCCGTCATCGAGCACTGGAGGACACCTGGGTCGATGCCAGCAGTTGTGGAGAGCGGTGTCGGAGGACGCGGTGGTGTCTTGCGCGAGGACGGCAGAGGCGACGGCGGCGAGGACGAAGAGCGGTTTAGTCGTGAACGGCATCTTTGGTTATACCTATTCGCTTAAATTCTGTTTCGTGAACGATGGGGAGAGCTTTAAGACTGAGGATACTCATGGTGCAGAGGCAGGTGGAGGGCCACTTGAAAAAGAGACGCCCATACACGTGGAGGAACGGAAATTTTCGGGCCGGTCTTCCAAATTTCTTTCAACTCAAGTCAAATTCACAAACGCTAATTGCCCATCATATAGGATATTGCGTTTCTCGACACGCACTTGGGTGGACAGTCAAAAGCACGAAGAAATCTTATAGCTTGATCTTTGTCATTTTCTCTTGGCATCGACAGCTTGGACGGATTCGACGATAAGGTCGACTTTGAGTCTCGACTGCTTGCTCTCTCCTGCTTCTGGCTCTGCACCAATTCGACATCTTTGCACCCACGCAACAAACCGTGACTTTGTCCAAATCCTTGCTTTTGCTCTCCCTTCTCTTCATCTCCTCCACGCGTAGGCGTGATCGGCGAACCACCAAGGATATCACACAGCAAATGTACCAGTCAATGTCGAAGTGGAACCCCGTACAAGCTAAATGTTTTAACACGTACGTATGCGTTCCTTTTCCTCCACCTATCCCACCACCCCTTCGTACCAAGCATACCACTAATCCGTCGTGAACTGGAACTAGACAGTAAAGAAATCACCTGTCCACGTTCATCATCCGCGTGCTCTCAAACAGTCGCTTAATGTCCGTGCGCTATGGAGGATTTGGCCAACGGACGGGTGCCCGAGAGCAAACTGCGTGCTTCTGGTGAGAGTTTTTATCCGGTTCCTCTGTTCCCGATTGCCTCTCCATCTCCGTTTTTTGCACCAATCAACGTTCTTTGCATATCATTGGTGCCATCAATCTAATCCCACCATATTTCGCATCGTTTCCTTGCATTTTTTTTTTCGCACTCCTTTACCAAATCGTTTCAATCATATGCGTACCCCATATTGCATATTACGAATCGTTTTCGTTGTCGATGAAAGTCGTCGCTGGGAATTTACGCTCACACATCTCCTTCGTGCTCATTCCAGTTACGCCGAGCCTGGCGGATTCGAGAACTCCTGGAAAAGCAGCCCGACGTCTCCCATTTCCGCCCATTCCCAGTGGTCGCTTTGTTCATGCGCGTCCTCATCACAGTCATCGCTGACGGCAGGCACAAATACGAACTGAGCTACCTCTCAGGTTATGGAAAAATCCGGGATAGGAAGAAGATGCAGTTTGATGAGTGTATTATTATTACTTCCGTGGGCGTTGGCGTTCATTTAATTGGGATCATTCATTTCCTCAGTCTCGGCAACGACCCTTATTATTACGACGCAGGGACAACAAATTACGATAGGAAACACCGCAACTGATCTTACTTGGAAACTACCGCTTGCTATCCTCCGTCACACGTCATCAACACAATCGACTGACAAGTTGTACTAATTTTGTATCCAGTACATTGCCGAAACACTGGTGACTTCGTATCTGATCTTTTCGAACTCTCCGGTTACTTTGGAATGCCTGCGTCTTCGACGAAAACAGTTCGTCTCGATACTGGTACGCGCTCAGCTTAACTTAGCTCATGGTATTGCCCTCCCGTCAGGGGTATCATGGGGCTCAGTGATTTACAGCGATATGTTTTTCTTCACTGGCATCACACGAAGTTCTCTGTGACGGAAGAGAAGGATGATCGCGAGAAGTGATCTGCACTGCTACCAATCTTGTGTTGCGAGGTTCACCCGCTTTGCCGTATCCACCAGTTTCGCCTTGTGGTGGGCTATCGTCAGCGGTGAGGACGATGCGGAGGTGCTCCGCCCATGGCCGTGGGATCACGAGCATAGAAAATCTTATTATGGTGACTTCTCTCCTGGTCGCGCTTGTCGGATCCCTCGCTCCAGCGTTACTTGTGGCACAGTCGATCGGCGCAAGCCACATCATTCTGAACCTTCCAAAATATTCATTTGCGGACAACAACTTACCTTCAGGCCAGCTTAGTGGTATCATGTATGCGAAGAGACGCACCATACTGGACGAGTTCATGTTTTCCCACCAAACAGTTTCAGGTGACCGTGAGCTCGCGGTCATTGAGGTGGATCGGTAATCAATGCAATTTGTACAATAACTGCTCCGCAAGCCATTACGAGCTTTGTTATAATGGTCTGGCACGGCAATGGGGTCAAGGTGTCCCCACTCTCCCTTTGGTCGCCTTTTATTCTCCTGTTCCTGGGTTATTTCTGGGTCTTTCTTGGTCCGTGCTTGGGGGAGTGTTAGGATGTGGGGCTTCTCCTCCGTTTTAGTTTGCCCGATTGGAGTCGAATGTGGTGCGAACCGTCGTTCGTGTTCGACTTCGGGTTGCGGTTTGTTGGCTTCGCCCAGTTCGCTGTGGACGTCATTGGTCGTATCCTGGTTTGTCGCGGTGCTCGGGTCGGGGGTGCTGTGTTGGTCGCCGCTCTGTTGGGTAAGGTTGTGTTTGGTGTATGCGTTGGTTGTGTTGCCGTGTTCTTCGGTGTTTGGGGGGGGGCCGGAGGTGTTCTGGTCCGTGGTGGCGGTGGCGGCGTCGGGGCGGGAGGTTGTGGGTTTCGTTGTGTATGGTTTGTGTCCTGGGTTTTTGTTGGTGTTGGCGTGTCGGGTAGTTTGGGTGGTATGGGGGGTTGTGGGGTCTTTACGGTTTTTTTGCCTCGGTGTGCTCGTCTCTCTGTATGCGGCGGCGCCTTGCTGGGTTTCGGGGGGGTTTGGGGTGGTGTTGCTGGTTGTGGGGTTGGGTTTGTTGGTGGGTGTTGGGGAAAGTGTTTCCTTTTGTTGTTTTTCCCCTTTTTTTGCTTGTTTGCAAACCCCCGTTACCAGGCGAGGGGAAGGGTTTTTTCCAAAGGCCCCCCGTTTTTTTCGGGTTGGGCCCTTTTTCGGTTTTTTTTTTTTTGGTCTTAGTTGTCTCGTCACGATGAACTGTAGATTGAACGCCTTGCCATGAGTTCGACTAAGCTTACTCCGGTAAAAAAATTCCTAAAATGAACGATCAGCAGCCAATCTTAGGTTATTATTTTGTTACGCACGTTAATCGAAAAAAGACACCTAACCATGCCAATGTTTTATCATCAGATTCCGCCTCGTCATTGTCATCCCCATCCGCATTCTCGTTGCTCACTGAACCAGTATGGCCGCTGAGGCTGCTGCGGGTGTATCCAAATGCTAGCCCTATGATCGTTATTATGACCACATAAGCGAATGCGATCGCGTTCAAAGCCGTCCACCATTTTCTCATCCAAGTTGCTGTCGCGCGGACAGTAACCCAAAAGTAAACATATTTAGTGCTGTGATTGCACTCTGGCTGCGAGCCGAATGTCAATGCGGTTGACCAGACGTAAAGTGACCATGCGAAAAATGCGAGGAATGATGAGGCTGTGAACATAGCGAGGCGTAGTGATCCCTTTTCAATGAATTCTGCATGAAATGAGTTAACGCCAAAAATCTGTCTAGAGCCCAGGCACGTACCATATGGAGTGGGTAGTATTCCCATAGAAAAGAATATCAACATCTGAAATATGAGCGTAGCATGGTAGAGCGTAAGCTGTCCTTGTCCCGTTTGGATGATCGCAGTGAGCAGAAGTGAGAATGTGAACACTCGTGTGTTGCTGAGTAAGGAAGAAATGAGGTCCTGCGTCCTCGGTTCTCGCGGGATCACCGCTAGTAAAAAACAAGTGATATAGAGACCAAGTCGAATCTTTGAATGAAGCGTATGAAGTCAGTACAGTACACAGCATACGGGAGGCAAAGCTCACTCCTAGACCTGATACATCTGGATTTGGCGTAATACCCATGCATACCTTCGTTTCGGACATTTGAAGGTCGATCACTTTGCGGTGGTTGTACTCAAAAGGATAGCGGTTTCCCAGGTTGCAGAATGAGACCTTGGGGAGGGGTCGTTTGGAATGTCGTACGCCAACACGAGTCATTTAAGAGCGAAGAGGAGCCGAATAATGAAGCAGTCCAACCATCGTGCTAACTGTTCCAGTGGCGGGTGTTGCAACGTTGATGCCGTACGCGTACGGCCTCGCGGTGGTTGAGACCATCTGGCGAGGTTGTTTATCCTGGCGTGAATGCTTCAAAACGCGTATTCATTCGTCATGCAAACGTCGGTGAGGTATCATAAAGGTAGGCGTTGGGCGGTGTAGCAAATAACGCGAGGCAAGAAAGAAGGCTATGGCGTACAGCCACGGTAGAAGCGCTCCGATGGAGATACACGTTTCATCCATCAAAGCCGTAAGTCAACACAGCATTCAACGTTCCCTGCATACGGTACATAGTCGCACGATGACCTCCCGTGCTCGGGTGGTGGAACGGAAATATGAAAGGACAACGCGCGTGTATTAAAATCCGTCTTTGAGTTCAACAATGTCCACCGGTTAAGAAAGTGATACGCGAAGTCGTTGGAATTTTTTAAAGAAACGATCGAGTCCATCCGCGAGCTCTTGTAAATCCACAATCCATCGTCCCGTCATCCCATTAACCACACCTCATCACCATCATCATTCCGAAGCCAAACTTTACGTCAACATTGAACTCAAAGCACGACCAAAGCACCCGCAACACCGCCGACGAGCGCAACGACGCCCGCACCCACCACCCCGCTCATCCCAAACGCGAACTTGGTGTTCGCAGCGCTCTTGCTCGTGGACGCGGGTGTGCCGGACGAGGAACCCGAACCCTTGACGACAACATATCGGCGGGTGTCGTGGTAGTGCCGGTGCCAGTCGCTGCGTGAGTAAAGCCTGTGCCCGTTGCAGATGTGCCGTCGGATTCCGAGCCTGTAACTGCGTGGATGAGGAGAAGACAAAGGGTTTGGGTCAGCGATTGGAGGGAGAGGGAAGGGAGAGGGACGCACTGCTGGCACATTCCTCTTGCTGGAGCAGCGTCGCAGAGGCGATGGTGGAAGCTGACCAGCTGGACCGGAGGCACTGGAACGCCGTGGACGTGCAGATGCACTGGAGGTCAGCACTGTATCCCACAGAAAAAGGAGACGACGATCAGCAATTAGTGACTAATTGAGTTAGATGAAGGATGAGACGTACACTCCATTGCAGCCAGCGGACTGAGCAGTCGTCCTCGAGCACTGAAGGGCGCACGGGTCGATACCAGCTGTGGTGGATGGCCAGTGCCCTAGTTGGTGTCTTGCGCGAGAACGACAGTCCGGAGGGTAACGGCGGCGAGGTCGAGCGCCCTAGTCGAGAACTGCATCTTTGAATATACCCAGTGGTGTAAAGTCTGTTTCGAGAACGACGAGGACAGCACCGAGGTTGAGGAGGTTAGTTTCACCGTGCTGGTCAACCACAAAAAGAAACGCGTAAACAACACACATCAACGGAAATCCCGGGCCGGAACGAGTCCTTCTAGACTCGTGACCAGTCTCTCTACAGAGTAGTCATAAATCCGAGGGAGCGAGCACAATGTGAGGTAAGATTGAGGTCATGTAAACTCAACTAGGGTCAGGGTAACCCTAAAGTGGCGTGGGAATGCGTACAAAGCGGCAAAAATCTCCTGTTCGTCTGATACCGGTTGAATTCCTCGAGCTCCTGTGCTATGGCACAATCTTCTAACCCTCACCAAGAGGATTTAGGACACTCAAATGTACCTTTTATCATCTTCCAAACCCTCCAGACATCATCGAGAACATGATGTTCCAATTAGGACAGTAAGGGTCCATGATGTAAGCTTTGTCCTTATTTGTTTTCATATTATGTAAGCGGCAAAAACCTTGAGACCGAGAATTGAAAAGTACTCCCCTAGTCGCGAAAAGCATTTTCCTATTGATTAAAAAATTCAGGAAATTTCCGAATTAGGAGGTCAACTAAGGCACTTCAGAATTTTTTTGATCGATCAATCTGAAGCAAATGGCATCCCTAGTCACCTGTACGAAGCACTTTTCTCATAAGTGTTTTAGTCCTTGAGTTATTCGATGGTGGTCGTTTAGGGTTGGATCACGTGACTTTGTGGTGGTCGAGTTTACATGACCTCAATCTTATTATGATGAGGAAGTTTAGGGTAGGCGATGTTGGGTCACGTGTCATTAATTATTAGGACTTACTCTGTATAGAGACTGGTACCACTCAATCAGAAACGAGTACAGTACCCCTTTCAAACTCCGATTAGTACTGTGGCGCGGTTGTAAATCCCTCGCATCTCAATACCGTGTCTCCCAAGCGTACATTCAGCAAGGAGAACACTGACCCAGCGACTGGAAATGACGTTTCTCGACCACGGAAAAGATCTCGCACGAAGACACTGACGAATGAGGAAGTTATTCAAGCGCGAGCTCGATACGACGCTGAATGAGTGCAACGCGAGGCTTTAGCAACTGAAGCTCGACGTTTTCAGGAAGAAGAAACTCTTCAGGCAGCACAGGAAACACTCCGAGCTGATATTATTGAGCGACTGAAACGCTGTCTCGCCTTCATCAGGACTGACGGCCGGTTCGACACAGTTCATGGACTTCATCTCAGGCTTGTCCTTTCTCAATACCAATAACCAACAACTTTCAGCTCAGGTGTCACGATTACTGGGTATTAAAGCAATATATTTGAGTAGTACAGACTGCACAAAATATTTGCAACCTCTCCAGCCATGTATGGCACCCTAAACCGAATTTGACGGTTCGCGCGTCGGTTCGTGTGTCGGTTCGTGTTGCCCATGCTCGCTTCTGGACACGAAGAGCCCACAGTATCATAGTACTAGAAATAATGATGATAAATGTGAATAGACCGACCTTCGTACGCGCGTGACCTAAATGACAAGTTGCAGAGACCCAGGCGAACTTACTATCTCGAGGATTCAGCGGACGGGTGCGAAAGGAGGTGGAATCGGTGTGTACCTAACCACAATTTCAAAGCCTTTTAGCACCTTTCACACTCCACGAGTGTCCCCAGTGTCGTCGTTACGTGCCAGAACGAGGAGGCGAAGGCGAATTTGAGAAGTAAAATGTGCCATCCACTTGATGTAATCGCGACAGAGAACATGGTTCCACAATCTATCCAAAACACCAGGTGTGGGGCTAGATGATAACTCGACTGCGTGTAGCGATGAATATGGCTAGCGAAGTCCCCGGAAATGAATCGAGTTGAATCACTGAAAGCGAATGCAAGACTCTCTGAGAGCGTGTCAGCGTGGTTTGGAACGGTTCAACCTGGCGGAATGGCCTCCACATGTTCGCCTGAGTGAATTTGAGTTGTTTCATTGCGATGTACTGACCAAACGAGGGATGTGCAAGCGAGAAGAGGAGGGGATGAAGGAATGTGGCGCACTAATCGGACTTTGAAATGGGTACTGTACTCGTTTCTGATTGAGTGGTACCAGACCCTTTCTCAGTGTATCCTCTTATTTTATTTATTTTCCGGTTTCCGCTTCCGTGTCCCGTGACTCCTTCTGAATCGATACACTGAGAAAGGGTCTGGTTACGAGACTAGAGTCCTTCCATCATATAGGATATTGCGTTTCTCTGTACTCAGACGGGCAGTCCAAAGGTTAGGAGAAATCATATCGCTCCATCCTTGCCGTTTCTCTCTGGTATCGACAGCTCGGACGGATTCGACGATAATGTCGACTGCGAGTTTCGACACCTTGCTCTCTAGTGCTTCCACCTCTGCACCACTTCATCTCCTCCGCGTGAAGCCGTACTCGTAACTCGATGCACCCACCACAATTCCACTCAGCAATTGCGCCAACCGGTATTCAAGCGCAGCTGTACAAGCTATCAGGTATTCCACCACGTAACTCTTCCCCTGATTGCCGTAAGCCCTCCACCTTACATCAACACATCCACAAAACTTACCGCTACTGACATCACCGCGAACTCAAACCATGCAACAGCAATATGGGCATTACCCGCCCATGCTCATCATACGCGTATCGCAATTAGTCGCGTATTGTCCGTACACAGTGGATGATTTCTCGTGCGTGCCCGCGCTTGAGAACGACCTGCGTGCTTCTGGTGAGATTTTTTATCCGGTTCCTCCGTCGCTGTTTGCCCCTCCGCCTCCATGGTTTGCACCAAAACTACGTTTGTTACATATGGTCGGTGCCATCAATCCAATCCCGCCATATTTCGCATCGTTTCCTTGCATTTTTTCGGGCACTCCTTCACCAAATCATTTCAATCATCCGTATGCCCCATATTCCATATCCCATATTCCGAATCGTTTTCGTTGTCAACGAAAGTCGTCGCTGGGAATTTACACTCACGCATCTCCTTCGTGCTCATACCAGTTACGCCGAGCCTGGCGGATTCTGGAACTCCTGGCAAAGCAGCCCGACGTCTCCCATTTCCGCCCATTCCCAATGGTCTCTTTCTTCCTTCGCGTCCTCATCACAGTCATCGCTGATGGTATCCTGAATACGAACTGAGCTACCTCTCAGGTTATGGAAAAATCCGCGATAGGAAGAAGATGCAGTTTGACGAGTGTATTATTATTACTTCCGTGGGCGTGGGCGTTCATTTAATTGGGATCATTCACTTCCTCAGCCCCATTCGCGCAGCCTGGGTCTTGGCAACGACCCTCATTATTACGACGCAGGGACAACAAATTACGATAGGAAACACCGCAACTGATCTTACTTGGAAACTAACGCGTGCTATCCTCCGTCACACGGTCATCAATTCAATAATCACATTGCCCGCCAGTGCGAGTTCAACACAATCGACTGGCATTGTACTAATTTTGTATCCAGTGCATTGCCGAAACACCGGTGACGATCGTTTCGAACTCTTCGGTTAATTTGGATTGCCTGTGTCTTCGAAGAAAACGGTTCGTGTTGAACCTGGTTCGAGCTCAGCTTAACTTAGCTCATGGTATCACGGGGCTCAGTGATTTCCAGCATTTTCTGCATCACACGTTGAAATTCTCTGTGACGGAAGAAAAGGAAGTTCGCGAGAAGTGATGTGCACTGCCCCCAATCTTGTGGGCGCTTATGTTATTACTCGGATGGTGGTCCGTATTTGCGCCTTACAGTAATCGTTACGTCCAAATTCACTCAACATTTGAATTTACCTTTGTTTCAGTTCAATTTTGGACATGGAAATGGGCGAAACTTTGGTGAATGTTCGACGATGTGATTTTACTGGTAATGCCAGAAGGTGAATGATTCCCACGTGGGGCGGTGTTCTTCACGAAGTCGAAGCAATTCTGTACCACGGGCGCCGCGTGAGAGTGGCGGAGCGTTGGTCGTGCCGCCTCACGTGCTTCAAGGCGGTGCTGTCGAAGCAATTCGATACAACGCTAACTGCGGGAATCAAGAATGGTGACTATTACGACGTAACCATCGAGCCAAGCGACAATGCCATATCAAATCGAAGCGTAACAAGATACCTATCACATGATGCTCATTCTGATTAAACCATGCAAGAATCCCTGGTCGTCCTGCTTAGTCCTTTATCATCCGAGTCGCTGTTCTGCTAGCATACTTCAGCCTCCTCGTTCTTGTGTTTCCCCTATCACCATAGTCATCGAACTCGGATTATTTGATTCTGACCGCCGTTAGCGAAGTGTTTGAACCCGCTCATGAGTTACCAGTTCGGTATCTATCCGCCGACCATATCAACGTCGAGAGTGTGTTTCATTCAGTTCTACTACATTGACAATGCTGAGTACTACACAGTGCTTTTCACGTATGTCAATCAAGCATGTCATCACCTCGTTGTTCAGCATTCAATAAACCTTCTTTGCTTGTTGAATAGTATCAGCGGCGGTTGTGCTTGCCTATGATGCGATTTTGAATCTTCCAGAGTGCGTGATACATCTCTCATCATCTAAATTAGTCCTGAAATATCCATCTTTCCAGCGAGGTGAGCCAGACATCGCAGGTCATTCGTTGTGTACATGAAATAACCCGATCAGCGTGAATACATTTGGTTTTCAAAATGGAGTGTCGGGAAAGCCTTATATGTTACTGGGCGATACCCGGTTGTTGCGTTGTTCCTCCTCAATGAAATTTGTAGGTGCCATTTGATCAAATATTAGTTATTGTGTTCTTCACTGAATTTTCAGACTCACTGGGATACTGGGGTACCGTTGAATATGCACACTCACAGGCATACTGGCTTGGGCTTCCCGTTAATGTAATTACAGTCCCTGTAGGCAATGACTCGGAATCGCTAACTTCGGCTCCTAGTTGTTCGTGGCAGTCTCTTTTAAAAGTAAAATCTGGACTGACCGGCCACAGTTCCATTGTGATGGTATTTGTCAGGACATGGTGTGTGAGGTGACATCTATCCCATTCGGACCAATCTCATCGGCACTGCGGGTGAAGGCTTTTATGGATATTCAGCTTTCCATTGCAAGGTGAGAATTAGTCTTCATCATCTTGCTTACAATGAAATGAATTGTACCAGTGACTCTGTCCCTCCGAACACTCGCCATCTGGGGACGGGATTGGAAAGCCGCGGTTATTCTAGGTGTCGGCGCCACAGTGAGTTCGAAGGCAACTGGACTGACTGGACTTATCACATGTTTCTAGATTTATAACTTCTCCATCCTCGCCAGTTACATTTTACTGGCGATACGGATTCCAACAAGTGTGGTTTTCTGCCTTGGCGGGTTTATGGTGTAGCTCACCACCATTTCAGATGTACCGAGGTTTAACCAAAAATTAGGTGAGGATAAGTTCAGTTACTGTAATGAAAAAAATGTCGTCAGACGTTTGAGGCATTTTTGAGTTGTATATTGGGCTTACTGGGCTAGCAGGAGCATTAATGAAACTGGGCTTCATATCCTTAATGTTTTACGACGGCGTGATGTTCATCTTGATATTGATCAGGACAGTTCACGAGGGTCAGATCGCGTTTGAACTTGCCATGACTATGGCTGACTATGGTTAGGACGAAAAACGCGTGCAAAAATCCTAACCATTTTATTTCGAGACGGTTCGTCCCTCCTTTGCTCACCCCATTCGAGTGCTATGCTGACTCAAGGGGTTAATAGGCGTGATCTATTACGCAGTCATCTTAGGTATTTTCATATCTCCCTTCATCTACGTCTATCTGTGACATACTCCATAGCTCTAAACGCGGCAAATCTTCACTTCGCGGATTTGGGGTCTGAGTTCGATGTCACGTTTGTCGGGCCCCTAGCCCCAACATTACTTGCCGCGCAGTCTATCGGCGCAAGCCACATTATCCTAAACCTTCGCAAGCATGCATACACCAGTCAGGCGTTACCGTCATTTCAGCTTTGTAGCATCCGATACCGGGAGCGACGCACGATACTAGACGAGTTCACTTTTTCCCACCCAACGGTTCCAGATGATGATTCCGCTTGTGATTGAGAGGGACTAGTAACCGGAGGAATTTTGTACAATCATTTCTTTGCATTCTGGGAGTCGCTACTCACTTAAATATGTACAAGATAGGCCGCTGTCCTGCACCTATATATATTCCTTACCATGTTCATTCTTGATAAGTGATCTGCACGTACCATCATCCATTTCATTCGCCTACTATGTGCTTTCCAAAGCCTGACGAGAAATCATCCTCCCACCTTCCATTCTTCCAATGGATATACTCTGCTCCAAATACACATACAGTCTTCCCCGCGTCAACCGGTCCGGTTGGATATTTGTGGCATGTGGAGATCATTCGAAATTTGTGGAAGCTGACGCATTCGTCATCATCTGCTCGTTCGTTCGTTCGTTCTTTGAGTGTTTTGTGACAAACTGTACGTGAAATTCACCCGGTCGCCTTCCCTTGTGTTCCACGCGTCCGGTTTCCTTATTTCAGTTCCAGAGTTCAATTATTTATATGTGGTCGTGACACGCCTGAAATTGGGTCTGCATGGAGTGATGCTATAAGATCTGGTTATACAAGAATGCGGTAAGAAAACACCGCGTACGCTACAGTCGTACAGGATGAATTAAAAAATGTATTCATGGGATGGTATCGTTCGGGATGTTTGGTCGGGTAACAGAAATTGCAAGTAAACAATCGTACAGCGTATAGCGATACCCTGATATTCATCATCAGTACAACGATGCAGGATCGTTTCGCGAAGGGTCACATACCAAGAATTCCCGTCCACGCTCCGACTCACACCTAGACCACACCACGCTTATTTCATACCAACAACACCGCACCAACCATCACACCAAGCAAACTCGTCATCAACCCAAGAACACCTCCACCGCCGCCGCCGAAAAGCGACACTCCACGCCAAGCAGACGCAGCGTTCTCCGTCGGACCAGCACCCGCACTCCCACTAATGACTGTAACAGTTGACGTTGACAGCGCACTCTCACTCGTCGGACTTGTCGGCGCAGGCGTCAATATCGGCGGACTCATCAACGACGACAGTGAAGAAGACGTGTCAGATGCGGACGAGGAGGGCAGGATGGTACTTAGCCCTCCTGGTGGTGATACGATGAAGGGCGGGGTGGGGGAGGTAGGACCGGGGGTGAAGGTGGAGGTGATGACGGTGGTGCAGGGAGAGAGGAGAGCCTGTACCCGTACCCGTACCGGATGGCGAAGAGGCGGGTGGACCAGACGCCGTGACTGTAACATACGAAAAAGTTAACGAGGATCAATGGTAAAGAGGGGAGGAAACGGGTACGCACATCTAGCACACTGCTGTTGGAGCGCTCTCAGCGCAGCAGCTGGTCTTGCTCAGAGCAAACCTTGCTGACGCACGAATCGACGGCCGAGAGGAATGTCTGCGACGTGCGCACGCATGTGTTGTCCGTTCTGCGATCACAAAAGGCATGTTAGCACAATTCAACAATATAGGTATTATTGCAAGGAAGGAAAGACGTTAGATGGAGATAGGATCGCGATCGGTGGATAATGGACGATCGACGATATGTTTCAATTAAAAAGGAACGGAATGGAAGTGTAAAATAGAAAGGAAGGAAGGGAACGTACGGTCCCGAACACCCCGCGGTCTTCGCAGCCGTCGTCAAACACGTCGTCAAACACGCCGACGACGGCTGGCCGCAACCACCACCACGACGCCAAGCGCTGTTGCGCCTAATAGTTGAAGATGAGACGTACTCTCCAGCGCAGCCAGAATCCTGAGTAGCCGTTGTCGAGCACTGCAAGACGCATGGTTGATTTCAGCTGTGGTGGACGGCATAGCGCACTCGGTGCCTTAGGATGTGTCTACGACGGAGGCAATGGCGACGAGTAGGAAGAGCGGCTTAGTCGTTGTCGGCATATTTGACTATTCCAGTGGGTTTAAGCTGTTTGGTGAACGATAAGGAGAGCGCTAAGACTGTGGGGGTTAGTTTCACGCCGCATACCACGTTCATAGGTGAAGTCCATGAAAAAAAAGAGACGCCAAAACACGTGGTCGTTACGCAACGGAAGTGACGGGCCGGGTCCCGCAAGTTCAAGTTCTTCCAAGTTCACTAGCGAGTCGAATTCACAATCGCTAGTTGCACATCATATAGGATGTTGTGTTTCTCGACACTTGGGCAGTCCAAAGCACGGAGAAATCACATCGCTATACCTGTTCCGTTTTATCTTGGTATCGACAGCTGAGACGGATTCGAACATAACGTCGACTCTTGAACACTTGCCCTCTTTCTCGTGCTTCCACCTACACACCAATTCGAAGCCTTCACACCCAAGCAATAGCCATGAGATTGTTCAAAATCTCGCTGATACTCTGCATTTCCCGTCTCTCATCCCTTCCACGTGCAGGCGTGTTCGGTGCATCTATAACGATCCCACTCAGCAAATGGGCGAATCAATGTGCGTAAGCGCAGCTGCACAAGCTACCGCGTATTCTACCACGTACGTTCCTCTTAACCTTCCCTACGTTTCATAACTCCTCCGCCTTACTTCACCAAAACAGGCATTCTCACGAACTGAAACCGTTCACTGCAGTAAAGACATGACATGACAATGCTCATCATCCGCGTATCGCAATTATTTGGGTATCATCCGTGCACAATGGGGATTGTGAGGATCGTACAGGGGCTTGAGAGCGATCCATATGTTTCTGGTAAGATTTTTTATCCGGTTCTTCCGTTCCTATTTGCCCCTCCCGTTTGCATCGTTCGTCATATCGTCGGTGTCAAACATTCCAATCCCATCTTGTTTTCTCTTCTATTCATTTCTTCTTGTAATCCCTTACCAGTCATTTTGAATTGTACGCGCACTCCATGTATTCTATTGTTTCGATTTTCGAATACGTTGTCACAAGGAACGTAAATTCACGTTTTATTTCTTGCTACCCAATATAGCTGCGTATTGTCTAGAAGTCTCAAGAACCTCCAGCACTGGAACGAGGCCAAGTGGTCCAACCTCTCGCACTGCCTCCCTTTACATATCCTGGTCTTCGTTGTCTTCATCCCCATTCCCCTCCGCACCACCATCTGCACTACAATCGTTTCGGACAACTGGAGGAAGCACAAACGACGCCGCATCCGTGAGAACAAGACGTGGATTGCCGAGTTTTATTATTATTATTATTCGCGCAGACATTGCATGGATAACCTGAATGACGTTGAGTAGATTTGGAGTGAGGCCCTTTCCTGTTCCTTCGCTGGTCGCGCAGTCCGAGTCTCAGCAGGAATCTCATGCTATCCCGAGTCCCAACAGGTCGAGCTTATTTCGAGAATGGATATGCATTAAACGCACTGGCAGTCATCGCGATGGCCTTCCATCGCGCTCCAACGCAAAATCACACCATGTACGTATTTCTGTAAAATTTAAGCGGAAAGTCTACGACCCAAATTTGATTTCCAAAGGACGCGGGAATGCCCTGGTCTGAAAAATCGACCAAATCTAGCGTCCGTGCCATCCAGAAGCTCGCAATCCCTCAATCCCTTATCCCGCAATCCAGATCTGTCGTCTCACTACACATTTTCATCAGCAACTTGAACGCCATGAAGATCATGCAAATCCTCACACATGCTATGCTCGCACATACTGTGGTCAACGCACGACCAAAGCACCAGCTACACTCCAACGATTGCAAGAACACCAGCGACACCTACTCCACCTAACGATTTTGGTATCTGCCTTCACGGACGTTGTTCCCGATGCAGTGGTTCAGTGATCGGAACGTGAGATGGAGAGGATGGTGGGTTCATGCGTGGTACTGTAGCTGATTCATTCAAGTTCAGGTCAATCATTTAGAATTCACAAGCACACGAAATGGAGGTCCCATGCTAAGCTCCGTTTGCAAAATGACAGCCAAGTATTTTTGTCCTACCCTCTCCGACATTCCAGAGCGAAACCTGTGAGTATCTCGTATATCCGTCGCATTGCTGCTTTCGTTACGAATTGGACACATAGGGATCTTGAACATTATACTTTGCAATTTTGGGCGCCGCTTGGAGTGTTAAATGACACGATAAGTTGCTAGCACTATTTAAAACTGTCGCTTCTGTGATATCATCTTCCTTCCGCGGCCCATTTATCTTAAGTCCGATCAATTCACAAGACACCAGCTTCGCAAGTTTGGTCTAAATCATGGTGAGATCGTCTCTGAAACCCGCCTTACTTGGTAGCTAGTAACGTGAACGCTTCTCTGTAGGTTTAATTATCCTGTATCAAATCGCCATCAAATTTTCACGGTAGCTACTCATAGCCTGAGAGTTCACCAAATTCAATCGACCAGTTGCAGTAATTCAGTACTCAGTGCTTCGCAGAGACCCACGATCATTCAGTAGTGATCTCACATCAGATCTACTCCCCGATCGATATCGAAGCTGGCGTCTTTGATGGTAAGCAGAAGATCGTCTCGACCCCGTTCAGATCTCGGTTGAGCTCAGCGAATGGGATAGCACGCATCCATGTCGAGGTGCGTAGATCCTTACAATCGAATTCCCAGTTAGACAGATCGCCCACACACGGCCGACGGCATTCAACGGAATCTAACCATGGCATGCGCTGAGTTACCGCATATGACATTTATAATTTACACCCTCATCGTTACACCGCCTTTTGCGCCCCGAGTTCAACTTTTTCTTCCACCGGAATTTTTCGATCTGATACAGATGCCGACAGAGGTGAGGATGTGGGCTTATCTTACTGCTAACACCCGGACAGGTGAACGATTCCCTCATACTCCGAGCCGGTGCTCAAGCGATTCATACTGGTGGCTGGCACTGGCAGTGCCACATCTGACGGCTAATTTCCGAGTTCCTACACAAGAAACTTAAGAGAACGAACGGTGCATTCGCTCTGCGATTCTGTACAACACGGACAGTGAGAGTCGAAATGTCCACGCGTGAGAGTGGCCAAGGATTTCCGGTGCCGCCACTGATGGCTATTTTCTGAGCGACCCCACATCAACTTAAAGGCCGATAGAACCCATGGCCGTCGTCCTTGATTGTTAGCCCTCTGGATTTGGCAAACGGCAGCCTTCTCAATTTTGTGGGTCCCGTACCACCACCAGAGTCACCGAATGTATGATTCTGACGACTGTTAATCACAGTGGTTGAGCCGCCACAGATCGTCAACCACCGGCGCGTAATCATGAGTGACCAGATTTCAGAGCTTTTCGCAACTGCGCAAGATATTCAAATATCAAGAGTGCGTTTCGTGCAGTTTTGACGATCCATTTATAATACTGACAAGTTGACAGATCTTGTCGCGTACGTCAATCCAGCACTCGTGGTCATACCACAAATTTGTTGTTTAGTGTGACTAAACATGCTTTGGAATTTTGAATAGTATCAGCGGCGGTCGTGCTGGGCTATGATGCGCTTCTGACTTTTCCTGAGTACGTACTGCATCTTCCGCTCATCTATATGTACTCTGAAATCTCCGCTGTTTCAGTGAGGTGAGCCAAACAACGTGGGTCATGCGCTGTGTACACGAATGATCAAACTATCCCAACCAGCTTGAATACATCTGTTTTCAAAATGGAGTAGTGGGAAATTTCTGTATTTTTCTGGACGATATCCTGTCCTTGCGTTTTTCCTCCTTTGTGAAATTTGTAGGTCACTTGACATTTCATATTCTGTTATTTACGTAAATTTGCAGACGCGATGGGATTTGGAGGTTCCATAGTCAGAGTACGTTCCGGACAGCATATACGAAATGTTGCTAACTTTGCCTCCCAGTTGTCCGTGGCCGTCTGATTCGAATGATCGGATTTTGGCTGACACGCTGCAGTTGCACCGTGATGATGTACATCAGGACATGGTCGGTGGATTGTCCTGTATTCCACGAAGTACACATTCATTGAGACTTGGGGTTCAAGGTCTTTATGGCTTTGCACATTTCCGCTACAAAGTAAGTTTGAGTATGCGTCAAATCCTTTTCCGTAAATTGAGAAATTTTTAAGTTACTTTGTCTCTCCGGACACTTGCAATCTGGGACCGGGATTGGAGAGCCACAGTTGTTTTGGGTGTTGGTGCAGCTGTGAGTTCGAACGGCTATAATTCTGGCTGAGGTTCTGATTTCCTTCTAGACATATAACATATCGGTATTAGTTGGCTCTGTTTTACTGACGAAATGGTTTCGTTGTATGTCCCTTCCATACTTCGCTTCATTTCTGTCCTGGCTGACCTTCGCATGAAGATGTGCCAAATCCACTGTATGTGCTACGAAAAACTGGCAAAAACGGCCACACATTTCCTGAAAAATGCATTTACAGCTTAGAACTTTTACTCGGTTGTTACGGTGGGTTCACTGGGCTAACAACCACAATAACCAAATCGGGATTTGCGTCTTTAATGTTTTACGATGGAGTGATGTTTATCCTGATATTAATCAAGACCGTTCGCGAAGGTGTGATCGAACTCGTGCTCTTGGTGTCACTAGCTGATTATCCTCAGGGCCGAAAACGCGTGCACGGATCTTAACCATATTGTTTCGAGATGGTTTGTCGCTTTGATCGCTCCGTTCAGCGAGATACTGACTCCATGCGTTATTAGGTATGATCTATTACGCAGTTCTCTTTGGTATGTCGTCTTAACCCCCTTCATCTACATTTTACGCACTGACAGCCGTACAGCTCTAAGCTTAGCGAATCTTCTTATGGCGACTTCTCTCCCTCAATTTGAACTCACGCTGGTCGGATCTCTGGCCCCAGCGTTACTTGTGGCGCAGTCTATCGGTGCCAGCCACATCATTCTAAACCTTCGAAAATATGCACACGCCGATGAAACGTTGACGTCAGGTCAGCTTAGTGGTATTCGGTATTCAGAGAGGCGCTCGATATTTGACGAGTTCACGTTTACGCGACCAACTGTTTTGGATGATAGTGAGCTCGCGGTGATGGAGAGCGATCGTTACTAACCAACATCATTTTGTACTATATTTCTTTGCCATGTCTGAATTTGTTGCCTGTATTATATATGTATCGGATGACCGCTGCTCTGATGATCGTACCAACTCGAACACCACGTAGTGATGGCATTCCGCAAGATTTCACCTTTTCAGCATAGAACGTCAATGTCTGGCTCCGACAACCCTTGCTACAATTCCGTAGAACTGAAGTAGCTTCGTTGGGAAATTCTGACTCCCGTCCTGTGGCTAAATCAATGTCTTTACCTTCTCTCTAGATCTCCGTACATAAGTAATCTACCGATCCTAACCAAATTACGATATGTTCCTCGAACGCAGCACCTATGTGATTGTAACCACTTCAGTATTCCCTCACCAAAATCGAATCCTGTTCGAGAACCGTACGTGCGTTTCAATTGTAAAGAATGACTTCAGTGCTCCACTGGACTGTTCCAGCAAAGGCGAAGATCCCAAGTCACAATCGCTAGCCAAACATAAAGACATCAAACAGCCATTGGTTTAAGTTGCAGGGACTCACTAAAATATCCTGGCGGTTATGCTACCAATGGTTTACCAAGTTTTTTCGAAAGCATGTTTGCAGAATGGTGGTAGGGTTGCATGATAGGAACCAGGAAATCGCCTATATCCGGCAAAACCAACTGAATGATAACAGGAATGAGGTGGTAAGATATCATGCATGCTTTCTCCGATCTAGAGAAAGGCTTCCCCGCATTGTTACTGAAAATCCCACCAGGTAAGTTCAGAGATCGAAGGAGAGTGCTGGTGGCGGAAATGTACGTACGCCACCTTACAAGTCACGTAAATCATCTTGACACTTGCACCCAGCTGCACGAAGTCGCCAACCCAAGGGATAAGACCTAATATGCAATACGAGATATGAGTGTTGCTTTGCGTCACCATAGTTTAGGGGTGACTTAGAGACGCACCCCACCAGAATGCATGACCCGGGAAAATGCGTCTCTTTTTGTGATTTGGACCTCGGCACCAGCCAGGGAAATTTCCATCCCATTTATCTGCATATTCCTGTACACGCTTGAGAGTCCACGGCTTTCCCATAATCAAATCTCTGCATTTCCGTGAAAGCGAAGGTAAATTGGTTGGAAGTAATTCACTCACATGCCACACCTGCCTATGTGGGGCGCTGAGATGAAAGTTGATATACATGCGACGCTTGTACGTCTGTCTTATAAGAGCGAATATCAAATCTGCAGGCAAACGTCAAAGTCCTGCTTCTCTCGGCTTTTCTTGGAACCACCATCATCGCCACCGGCACCCCTGGGACCCCGGCCGCAAAACCGCAAAACAACCGACTGCTTCTCTCTCCCACCTAAAAATACTTAGCCTTAGAGTTTTAAACTACGTAGACCGACTGACTGAAGTAATATCTACTGTACTCGAGACGCCAACACTCCTGCAATGGCCGGCAAAGACAACCCAACCACATCACGTGGTTCAAGCAACACGACCACCAAGGCACTAAGCAAGCCAGGAACGTCAGCGGCTACAACGGCGCCTAACGCGAATAATGCGAATATCGAAGAGCCAGCCAAAATAACGAGCAACGCCTTGAGCACAGCTAAGTCCGCAAAAATCTATCTCATTGAAAACGGACTTGCTACCACGGGAATGGAGTATACCATCGCAACGCTAAGCAACATCCTCATGCAGATCAGCCACAACGCTCCCCCCCTTCGAAAACAATTAGAGAAAGCGCACGCGCCGTCGCCATACTACTGCAAGACCTCCCCGACAAGAATACCGCTGACGCAATCCTCACATATGTATCCATCGGTCTCAATTCACAACTCACCAGTCTCAAAGAATCCGCTGAAACAATCACCGCAGCCGCCAAAAAATTAGAAAGCTCCACTTCCAATTCGACAACCACCATCAACTCTGCAGCAAAAAACCTCGAAACCGACTCAGAACGCATCACCGAAGTAACGAATGAACTATGCGAGGACACGCGCTCACTCATACTAAATATAGAAGAAGCTATCAAGAAACTCCCCACCACACCGGCCTCTCAGCGCGACACTACCGACCACACGAACATCTCTGCACCTCTCGCCGCTACATACGCATCAATTCTCCAAACTCAACTCCCACC
>ML170316.1:13223-40373 GCA_004355085.1 Rickenella mellea | reverse complement strand
ATTCCAAGGCAAATGAAGCACTTCAAGATGCTCAGACTCAGTTTCAGCAGATTGGTGACAAATTGGGAGTTGCACAGTGCTTGTGCAGCTTGGGTGAAATTCAAGAAGAGTTGAAGAAATATTCAGAGGCAACAGAACTGTTCAAGGAAGCTCAGAGTCTATTTGAGCACATTGGTCTTCAGAAATGGATTTCATATTGTTCTGAGCACAGACATAAGATTTCTCAACTATCAGGGCAGGTAGATGCAGCCAAAGAGAAGCCACAAATCCTCACATCCAGAGATGAAAGGTCTCTCAAGAGGAAGAGGTAACATTTCTGCAGATGTAAGATTTGTGGTATTCTGTACAGACCACCTTCCTGCCATTTTTTAATTTTCATTGTCTTTCAAAACTTTGTAAATAGTATACCAAATCCAAGATTTTATCCAGTTGTTCCATCATGTCTATGAAATGAAGCAAAGGAATCCAAGAGACAACTCCAGAATAGTTTCGCTCATTTGGTGAGTCATATATTCCACATCAAATAGAAACACCAGTGGTACAGAACATGTATACTCGACAATATCATATGGTTACCAATTTATGCATATTCAATAGAGAATGGTCAGTGAACCTCAGGGATGTTGGAGCGTGCTCGGTCATGCCATGTTCTACGATATTCTCGTTGGTCGGTGATGATGACGATAAGAACGCAACTTCGATATAGCGTACTCTCACACACCTACTAACACATCCTTCAAAGCCTCAGCACAAGGACCAACAACCCAACCTCGACCGTCGCCACCACGCACGACACAGCCAACACGATCCACCCCGCCGTGACGAACGGCCTTCCGAATATGCGTTTCCCAGTCTGTCCTACGGTTTTGATGATGCGTGGGGGTTGGTCGCGTTGAATTTTGGGGTGCGATAAGGAGGATGGGTCGGCGAAGTCGTGTTTGCTGTGCTGCGAGCGGAGGAAGGAGAGGATGAAGAGGAGGCCTGCTAGGACTGCGTAGAGGAGGCCGACTATCGATCGGAAGGTTCATGAACAAACGAAGAAATAAACGAAAAGATACGTCAGTGTCTCCTCAGTGACTTGCGATTGTTAGAAGAGATGGTACGCACTATGATAAAATCGCCTATCGAAGAGCTTGAGGACCGCGAGGGAGTATCCTAGATTGCCTAGTGCCGTTCGCGCGTATGCACCTTCGAAGGTACGTTGTCGAGCGCGCAGCTCAACGAGCTCGTTCACGTCGATTGGGACGAAGGAGTCTGCGCGGTGCCCTCTGTAGTGCGTATGCATTAGCGAGGAAATGGTCAGACTGGGCTGGATTTGAGGGTACAGGGATTGCTCACCGATATCGATGCATGCTTACCACGGCGGATGTCGTCTAAGCTGAAGATGGAAGGTCTCCGACATGATGGTCACGATTTGCGCAAATTCAGAGTGAGATCCTCGTTCATGCTTCTCTTCTTCTGTGATCTCAAATCAAGTCTTTATTTCCTGCCAAGCCCTCGCCCTTGTGTGAACTGAACTGTCGAAGGCTGTGATCTTGCAACGACAGATGTCCGCCACATTCTATTTGTCCGTGTAGTGGTGTTGGTTGGCAGGGGCTTTCAGGGACCAAACAAAGACCATCTTCATTTCCTCCCATTCCGACTGTCCCATCCACGCCTCCTCAACGCCGTCCCTCCGTGACGCTCAGACATACAACACACACTCGTTCAACCCACCCACTCTCTCAAATAACCATGATGAAATCCTTCATTCTCCTCTCCGCCTTCACCACCGTCGTCGTAGCCCAATCGGTTCGTTTTTCACTCTTGGCACCCTTGTTTTCACTCTGATTCTTTTTTTTTTCTTGTGGAAATAGACGATCAGCTCAACGTGCTCTACCTTCCTAACAGCACTGAACTCAGACTCCTCCCTCACCGCCTGCATCCAACCCATCATCGCCGCCGCCTCCCAGTTCGGGCCGGGTTCAACCACGACGCCGACCACATCCTCCGTCACATCCGCGCTCAACTCCCTCTGCTCGTCCTCCGTCACCAACGGGTGCCCCGACTCGCTTATCCGCGGGAAGCTGGCGGACTTTTACACGGCGTGCACGCCCGAGCTGACTGGGGACTCTCCGAATGCGGATGTGCTGCTCTCGTATGACGTGCTCTACGTGATGACGCCCCTCCAGCAGGCCGTGTGCTCGAAGAACGATAATGGGGCGTATTGCGTTACGCAGATCCCGTCGGACATCGTACCCGCGTCGAGCAAGGAAGCGTCCTCGCCGAACCAGCTACCTCTGGACGTGATCGACTCCAACCTGTACACCACCTCGTCCTCCGCGCCGAAAGTCAAACGCGCAAACACCACGACGACAGTCTCACCCGCCTTAGTCCCCAACAGCACCACATTCCGCACCTCCAACCTCATCTACCTCTTCTCCACCCCCTCCGAGTCCTCCACGGACCTCTGCGTATCCTGCACGCGCGCCTCGCTCACGCCCTACATCAACTTCCAGGAAGCCGTCCCGTACGCTCCGGGCATCACCAACTCCCCCCTGATGGGCGGCCAGAGCGCGCTTTACTCTGCTATCACCCAGAAGTGCGGCGCGAACTTCATGAGTGGGGCCGTCCAAGCTGCTGGTGGACTCGGCGCGGGTGTGCTGGGCGGTGGGAAGAGCGGCGCGATGGCTGTTAAGGTCGGGAGCGTCGGACAGGTTGGGGCGGTGCTCGCTGCTGTTGCTGTTGGATTTGCGGGCCTCCTTTGAGGTATTGAGTAATTCGATGCTGAAGGAAACGCTTCCTGGAGTCTTGTTGTTTAGGAACTCGGATCTTATTCTCCACGCGTGCACGCACTTACTTTTATAATGCTATCCCGTCTTCTGGCCACGGCGGTCCCTCCTTCCCTCCTTTTGTCAACCCTCCCCCTCCTACTGTCACGGTCGTACCTCCCCCACACGTACAGCAGTTACTACATACTTTCGACGGTAGTACTATTTGTAGGAGGACCATCCATAGCCGTAACCCGCCCGCGTTGTTTTATTTTGTTTTCTGTTCTTCTGGCTGGCTAGGCTATACATATACCCCTTTACGCTTGTGTGCGATGATTTTTGTTGTGTGCTATGGTACGACGGACTGCAGGGATTGTTCAGTGCAGGTGTCACCCTCTCCTGTTTCATGGACGTCAAACATGCAACGTGGCGTCGGCGTGCTTCGCCGCTCGTGTATCTTTTGCCTTGCAGTCATCAAATTAGGCATGAGAGGTGCCAATTGCAATACAAAGCAAGATCGCGATGCGCTTGATGCGTCTACTACACTGACGGACGCCAGTCGTACGTCGTGTATACTTTATTGTATTTTCACTGCCGATGAGTTACTGAGCTTTTAGGGGGGGAAGTGAAGTACACCATGAAATCGACGGACAAGAGAATTAACCTGGGAATGTCAGTTGGGGGAAACGAATCAAACCCCCATGGCCTGTCAATCAAAGTGGTCTTCGGTGTGGCAACAAATCCGAGCGATGGGGTGGAAATGCAGAGAGAGAGAGAGAGAGAAAATCATCCGCCCTCCGTTCTCGAAGATGGATGCCGAGTCTTGATTTATTATTCCGCGCGAGACCGCAGATCAGGCTGAGCCTTCGTGGTGGTTGGAGTAATATTAATTCACGTTGGGAGATGAATGCCAGTGGCCGTCACAGCGGGTGCCTCTGTAGTTTATCGGCCACGAGACTTCGAAACGGGATAACCGGTCTGGCGTTCACGAACCGTCAGAGTGTTGACCGTATGTCAGGTTTTGCTATGTTTAAAGGAGTCTCGGCCGCGCCGGGGGAGCCGAAAAGATATCGGGTTCGAAGTAGTGACATGAATCGTCGATTCCGTAGTACGGCCTGGACCAAGACTTGGCTGTTAAAGGATGAATGCCGTCGACAGTGGTACCAGAGGGATCGTGCTCTGAGACTCTCAATGGTCGGATGCCGTGGACGTTTGTGTGAAGACGGTCGGCTAGCAGGTTGGCTGAACGAACCAACCACCTTGTTTCCTCGTCCTTTTCCTGCCTGAGTTGCCCAAGGCATTTTATGTGTGCAGTGGATCCGCAAGAGAGCGATGGGCGGAAGGCAAGAGAAAATAAATCTTTTTGCATGGCGCACGATCACGAATAATTGTCCGCAAACAAAGAGTGGGTTGTTGGAATTAGAGTTGGGGGCGGTAGTGGTGGTTCTGTAAGGCCATGAATAGCCTGGACGTATGGACCATGTCAGGGTGTTGGGTAAAAATAAGATTCCCTGCCAACAAAGCCTGCTTCGTGAACGGTCAGCACATTGATCGACGGCTTTTTGGAGGAAGTTGGGTTGCAATAGAGTACTTTCAAGGATGCCGGGTTCGAACCAATGGCATGACTCGGTGGATTCGTTACTTCCGCGGTCGGGACGTCTCATGAATCTCTGGAACGGGGTGGAACCAGTGACGTGTTTCGTAGATTTTGCTGTTAGGAATGCGTTAATGAATATGCGTGACCGGGTCGAATCAGTGATATAATTCTCTCTAATTCGCTGTTAAAGTCTCGTACCTCGATAGTGGGGACTTGGTTCGAACCAGTGATATGTCCGTCGAATCCGTAGTACGGCCTGGACCAAGGACCGAGATTTGGCCACGTCAGGAGGAGTGCCAAAGGAATCGTGCTCCCGAGACTTTCAGCGGTCGGACGTTGTGAAAGTTTGGAGGAGGATAAGGGTTGAAGCATGGAACTCCTCCAACCTGCAAGGGGAGGGTATTGGCGACGAGATACAAAACAAAAATAACTTGGTGACAACCGGACTGGCATTGTTGGGTGGTCGAGCAGTGACAGTAGTTTTTGGGGTAGATGTACCGGCGAGATCCTATTAGAAGATACGTGAATTTCTAACCTCTCGCGACGGGTGCCAGTATACCCTGAGTGGGTAAACCAGGACAGCACTCGACGGCACAGAGATAACGATATAGCCCCAAAGACGATTGACGGGCAGTATCATGAGGTCTGTCGCCAAAGACTCTGAGAGGTGGCACCATCACCCCTGTAGGCAAGTTGTGAGGCGAGTCAATTGCGCCATTTCATAGTCCAAGAACTCGAACGGAAGCTAAAGTGAAATGGCAAGACGTCCGACGAAGGGACCATAGTGTGTAACTAACTCTCGGGCAGGAGATCGAAACAGTGAGTATGTGGCATTCGTGACATTCGCTCGTGATTAGAAAGGCCACAACGCTGAAGTGAGGAGAGTAGGTAGAGCTTGCGATATGAGGTGAAGCGAGTTGAGAATATAACGAGGAGGAACCGTCCAGAGGGTGTCTTGACTGATGTGTTTACTTCAAGATGCGTCAGCGTGTTCTCGTTCTCACTTTGTGGCCCTGGGTCCACTTTGAGTCCTCTAGGTTATTTCCACATTGAATTAACGAAATCTTCACTTTGGACAGCGACTCGGACTGGAGTCATGAACGGTGCGTGAAAGGCATCACACCCAAATGCGGATGTGACGTGGCGTTTTCACGAAAGGAGACACTTCGCCACAACCGCTGCGCGAAAGCAACAGCTTTACATCCAAGAGCTTGTTCATACGACATTTGACATTTGGACAAATGAGAAATCTACTGTACCGACAGCCTTTATGTATGCTCCGCGTACACATACTTCATGCTCTGGGTAGCTCAGTTGGAAGAGCGTCAGACTGTAATTGGATAACTCAAAATCATCTGAATGTCACTGGTTCGAACCCGGTCCCGGAGATTCATTTTGCACGCTAGGAATCGCATTTGAGATAGAGGAAACGACTCCCCAATGGTATTTTTCAAACGAAGACGAAGCTATGAGCGGAAATACCAAATTTCCGCGTTTCTATGAGCAATTTTTCGTTCCCAAACCTTTAATTGCCGTTCATTATGGCCTCGCGGACATCCGAGGATGTGGATGATTGAACGTGGAAGCGTCGACGAGACATGTGAAAGTGGTGGACTTCGGAGAAGGCTGTATGGAGGACTTTGTGGCGTTGATGGTATTTTTCGTCATGTTTTTTGATTTTTCCCAGGCTCCTTAGAGTCCTCCTGAATTGCATGGCCGTCACGGAAAAAAGCGCCGAATGCGCGACGAGGATTGCAATGCAGTACTGTACTCTCAAGTTCTAAAGCGAGAATTTTTGCATGATCGGTATATTTCTGGACCACCCCTTCATCCTCAATGAACAGACGAGATCGAACGGCGATAACTTGATATTTCCTTTACGGCGATACTGGGGTTGCACGCTGCGCGTTCGTTCCCCGCAGAAGCCAAATGACGAGCGGACACCTCCAGCGGATCAAACTGTCAATTGTACAGAACGTGTGTCCTCCGAGCGATTCATATTGTGAGTAGGGTATTGTAGTGTACATGATGGCAAAGGTCCACCGGTATAATGTCTAACATGCAAATGCTATGGCTACAATGAGTGTCAAAATTCCTCTTAGTCCCAATTAGCTCATCTCATACATATCCCGACTCGGCAAATGATGTCGTTCATCTTCTAACATCGCACCAAAACCCGCAACGGACAGATCTATCGTCCGCGTGCCGAGATCAATGCTCATATCGAAGATTGCAGATGGACTGCTCTCGGGGTATAGTGAGACCTCTTCGACGACAGTTTGTATGCCTGGTTCGGGCAAGTCCCGTAGGTTGAGGATGATGCGGCTGCTAAACATGGCCATGACCATTCGCTGAGCGAGCGGCATAATCCGGAGTAGGTTCCATCGTGTTTCCGATAAGCCGACGAGGAAAGCCAGGTTAGTGACATTCATCGCTGGACGAGCTGGTCAGCATCGCTCTAACCAGAAAGGTATCACACGCACTGCAGATAATTCCATAGTAAAGAACACCTAGATACAAATTAGCTCGAAGATGTTCCAGACGATGAGCAGCTCGTACCGTCTCTGAGCAATACTCTTGGAAGAGGTGTCAAATCTTTCCTGACTGTTGTTGGGAGTGGTCATTCCAGCGAATTGAACATAAAATCGGACGCTGGACTTACAGTAAGCGAGTACCCGCGTGAGAGTTAGGGCGAAAACGAGGGTGTCAAACGCCGTCAACACCGCGTATAGCACCGTCGCGCGCTTGATCGTGTTGGCCGGCAAGGCCGCAAAACAACCATTAGAATCCGGTCTTTCGACGGGAAATCAGCATTTTGATACACAGTCTAAAGGCCGAGACGAACAAGTCATATATAGTTACTGCACGATACAAGCATTCAGGACTTTGGCACTTATGCGAAATCGCCGCAAAACTCACAGAGTTTGGGAGTTGCATATCCGGACAATGCCCACACTGCTACAACATCCACCCCCTGTAATCATATAACTCGTATGGTCGCCCTCGAGAGAGAGGCGAAAACTTACAACGATAGCCAGACATAGAATTAAGAGGACTTTTCGGTTGTGGTTCCATAGTGCGTACGTCCGCAACGCGAGAACCACTACAGCGACATTGAGCATCGTGTTGAGAAGAAAAGGACATATGATACGGACTCTGCACAGCAATTCCGAAGACCAGAATGGACCTGCAGTTTCCAGGTGAGATGAAATCAGGAAACAAAGCAGGAAACTACCCACCATGTATCCATTATGTATATGACTTTGCACCTTATCAGTTCGGAATAGTTCAGTGTACGGCACAATAGGAGGAAAAACAGATACGCGTACAGCTGTCGTCGTGGTCAGACGGCGATGAAGTGGATTAAACCAGAGAACTCACATTATGTGGTGGCCGCGTTGCAAGCGAGACTGATTGATGGACTGAAGTGAGCGGAAGGACGGCGCTTTAGGAACCACCACGCACAATAAAGATACAGGATCAGTTCGAGCAGAAGGGGGTATCTATTAAAGAAAAATAGAAATTTCCCAATGCTCCATCGTGTCGGCCAGATGAGATCAACCTGGAGCCAGTATGAGACATGCAAAAAAAAATTCAAACGATAAGTGGCGTCACCTCTCTGGCAAAGAGGTGGAAATTCAGCAAGCGTAAGTGCTATATTTAGTTCAACACTCACTCTCCAATCGTAAGCACTGTGTCGTATGCGAATGCAACGTAGCTCGCCACTACAGGTGATGATCGTTAGGTCTCCAGGCGAAAGAATGACAACAAGGCGAACGCACAGAGACAATACTGGATAATTGATGTTATCAAGGACAAAATGCAGACTAGAATACGACTTACCGCGACCGTCCTCTGATCCACTGAGAACTGGCGCACTATGGTGTTGAGATCGGCCATATCATCGGCGTAGAGAGTGTCGACGCCTAATTGCGACCCCGCCTTATGAACACGATGCTCGTTGCGCGCTTCAAAAGGGCGTGTGCCTGCACGTCAAATGGACGGCAGCTCCCCATGTCAAACGAAGCTCGGATGACGTACCGGAGCTATATCGCAAGGACACTTTCCCATATCCGCTCCAAACTGAATTATCGACCCTGACCGCGAGCTTCATCTCACCTGCGATTGGTTCCGTCTTCGCGTGGCGATATGAAAATGGATTGAGCTCAAATGTTACCTTTTACGGATGGATGCATGTTTCTCAACTCTTCGGATGGGCACAGGTTGGGTCACGATGCTAACTGCAATAGGTGCAGTGGTCCTCAGCGTTCGGAGTATCTGGTGAGAGTCTTGACGTTTGAGTTCACAAGTCGTGGGGCCAAATGAAGTTGTCTGTTTATTTTTTTGTTGAGAATACATGATTTTTTTCAGTGTGAAGTTATGGGACATGAAAATGCTACCCCCTCCACCTTCATATTTAACGTCACCAGCTTCGATCCCTGATCAGACTGTCGCTGAGGCCTTCGACCAACCGTCAAACGAGCCAGATCGTCGAACACAGCACTATAACTTCTCTGTACGGCATCCCACTTGTCGATAAATTGCGTCGGAACGTTTCTGCAACGTTCCCGCGAGGATTATCTGACCGTAGGCCAGCCCCGAGTAAATCATCCGCTATCGAAGTGCAAGTGGATGAGGCATATTGTACGACACGCTTGAAGCTGGAAGTTCCGGATCCCTGTATTTGTGAGCTTGGGAGTGTTCATCGAACGTTCATCCTTGAGGTCGGACGGTGAGTCGGATTAAGGAACAAGAAACGAGGAAGAGGCGCCGATGGTTATTCAAAATTTTATTGTGTACCTCGACATCATGTCGAAATGATGGAGCGGGTGGAGTCCCATCCGAAAAAAAGACAGAAGTTTCAATTGAGGGTGAAGCGGGATTGAAGCCATTTCGGAATCTTTTTTCACAGAACGCGTTTGACACAGAAATAACCCCCACTTAAAATAACACATGAAAACTGGGCAGAAAATCAATCAGTAAATTCATTTGATACCATGATAGAGTTGTCGGATGGCGTTGTCGGCGTCGGGAATGTACTCTATTGTCTTCGCGACGATCGCCTGCTAGGCGACTGATACATGACTATCGTTATGCTTGTCTTCGAACACGTCGGGACGTATCGACACAGGTAAAAGTTGCGTAACCCCTGGAATGATGCTTTAGATCAAATCAAAATTTAGGAATGAAGGCCTGACATATAGTTCGCAGAAGATACCGAAGCAGGACAATTTTCCTTGGCTCAGCATTTCGCACTAGAAATTCATAGAACATGCGCACTATTGAGTCCATGTGTTAGCCTCATGCACTAGAAGTTAACATGAATGGACGTCTGCCAACTTACTCGATAATCTCCGAGACAACGTACGTTACTTTGAGTCTGAGCATATTCTGTCTCCGAACTGACGCCGTACACACGCCGTATCATGGGTTGTGGAATAACAGCATCGATGATCACCTAAAGACATGAATATCAGAAGAATGAGCCCAGAACTCAATCTCGTGCATTATGTACAGGGGCGGATTTTGGCGAGTTCTAACACCGGTGGAAAGATCGATCGCAGTTACGCGATAAAAGGTCTGGCTTTATGTGTCCCCAGTGGTTCGCGCCCACAACGGTAGCCAATTGCATTGGTCACGCACGCAAAGGTCGAGAAATTTGTCAAGTCCAGTACTAGGTCAGCAGATGTGAGGATTCCAAGCATAGTTAGCAGTCCATTCAGCGAACGTTCGTTGTATAGTAAGAGCCGCAAGTCTACCGCCCAAGGTGCTTTTATCGATCTCAGAGGTTACAGTAGGCAGACGGATATTAGTGACATCGAGTTTCTGATGACCAGGTCCAAGTCAAATCCGATCACCGCCTGCCGCCGGGAGATAACGCTAGCTTGGAGACACGGAAAGGGGAACAAACAACTAGAATGCACAATTTACATCGCACAACTCGTCCGAGTCACGGTCCAGGCGAGAGTTTCCCTTCGATGCTCGCCATGGCAGTTGAAAGTGAGGCTAGTGGCGTCGCGTTGGTCACATTCTTGTCACAACCAAGCTAACTATATCAGGCAGCCGAATTGCCTCATTGAGTGTTGGTCACGAGCGTCGGCTTCGATCAACCAAGCTCTCAGCCTCTCACCACCAACTTACAACGTCTGTCGCTCGCAATCCAACTGCAGATATAGGAAACCTTCTTGAGAGGAGGTCTGTTATTGCTTACCGTCAAGTACGTTGTCATTGTAGTACATAGCATTGTGGTGGTGCTGAGCCAGACGTGTGGCGAACAGGAGTGTTACAATGAGCGGCTGCCTTCACAACCGTTCTCAGCATGAGCAGGCGGCAGGCTCTTACCCTGTACAGAATCTTGCGCCGGGTGCGAAATGGATCAAGAACTTGACGCAGGATCGGCTGGGTCAGTTTACAGGGGGACATTTTGGAGACGTGAACCTGTCGTCAGTGCTCTTCACGCACCGTCACGACGATGCGCATTACGTCTCCCTGCAAGTCTGGTCTGCACCAGGTCTTACGAAGCCTACTTTCTCAGAGGCGATGCAACAGAAGTTCCGTCCAGCGAAGAAAGGCGACTCCTTCGGTCCGAGTTGGACGAACCACTGGTGGAAAGTCAGCGTCAAGATCCCAAGTTATTGGACACAATATGAGCGCGTGCAATTTGAGTTTGACCCAGGCTGTGAAGCAATGATCTTTACTACGGATGGAACTCCACTGCAAGGAATCACTGGTGGATACGGTGGCGACCGAAGAGTGGAATACATCATCCCGAAGTCGGCGGTTAAGGATGGGAAGCATGAGTTTGTTATCGAGAGCAGCTGCAATGGCATGTTTGGAGTACCGTGGAATGGCGACACGATTGCGCCTCCGGATATGAACCGTTTCTTCCGACTCGCTTCAGCGGACCTCGTTGTGCCAAACCAGGAGGCGTGGCGTTTACTTTGGGATTTCCATACGCTCAAAGAAATCGTCCAGACACTTCCCGGAAACACTTCGTTGCAGAATAAAGCGTTGGTAGCTGCTAACGAAATCATGAATGTATTTGACTCTGGTGATCTGTCAAGCATTTCCGCTGCACGGAAGGTTGCGGAAGGTGTTTTCGGCGAGGGGTGGGACAAGAAGGGTGACAAGGTCTATGAAGAAGGTGCAGCTCAATCACAGATCTGGGGTATCGGACATTGCCACATCGACACCGCCTGGTATGTCTATGTTTCTTTCTGCTGATTCGCGCTCACAACAATGTAGGCTGTGGCCGTACCGGGTGACACAACAGAAGGTCGCTCGCTCTTGGTCCACGCAAATTGATTTGATGGAACGGTATCCTGAACATCGCTTCGCTGCCAGTTCAGCACAGCAGTACAAATGGCTCGAACAGGTGAAACCTCTTCAAGCCATCCCTCCTATTTTCACGAATCTTATCACAACTCCTCTTATCAGCAATACCCCTCCCTCTTCGAGCGCATCAAGGACAAAGTTCACTCAGGTCAATTTTACCCCATCGGTGGATCATGGGTCGAGAACGATAGTAATATGCCCTCGGGCGAAGCGCTCGCAAGGCAGTTCATCTTTGGTCAGCGATTCTTCGAGTCGCGATTTGGCAAGAGATGTGAGACTGCGTGGTTGCCGGACTCGTTTGGATATACAGGGGCGTTTCCCCAGTTGATGAGACTGGCGGGTATGAAGTATTTCTTCACTCAGAAGCTGTCGTGGTGAGATTGCCCTCTCATTGTTCGTTCTTGGATATGGCTGAAAATTTTTCACTAGGAATAATATGTAAGCTTTTCATATACGATGAACTCACTCGTCCCATGACCTTCGTTCAGTAATGTCTTCCCCCACTCCACGTTCAACTGGGTTGGAATCGATGGAACGCAGGTACTTTGTCACATGACGCCAGTCGGTAGGTTCCGATATCTTTTCGTGGAAACTTTTGCTCATAGTATCACGTAAAGATACATACACCGCACAGGCGACCGTTGGAGATGTGCAGAAAGGTGTTACAAACAACAAGGTCCGTCATTCTGTAATACAGTCCCAATCGCCAGCATGTGAGCGAATAAACGACTTTGCAGAACCTCGAATCCAATGATCTCGCTCTTCTCGTTTTCGGGAATGGCGATGGAGGGGGCGGTCCCCTGAACAAGATGCTCGAAAACGTGTGTTCTCTCCTTTTATCTTCTTTTATACAATAGATTCATTAACTTAATGAACTCGCTTGGGTATCATTGCAGCTTCGCCGGATCCGAGCGGCTGCGAACGAATCGCGGGAACTCCCATCCGTAAGCATGGGCCGCTCTGTCGACGACTTCTTCGAAGCGGTCGAGAACAAAACGAACCACGGTTCAAAGCTTCCGACCTGGCACGGGGAGCTTTATTTTGAGGTACATTCATACTTTACGAACGTCCTAACGTGATATTGATGACCATCTGATGATGATTAATTCATGCACACGCAGTTCCACCGTGGGACATATACTTCGCATGGTGAGTTCGCCTGTCCTGAATTTAGACTGAACAAATATATTCGTGATCGCTGATTGCGGTAATTTTACCCACAGGGTCCATCAAGAAGGGAAACAGAAAATCGGAGATACTGCTGCGAGATGTCGAGGTACGGGCGCTGTAGCGCTGATCGGCGTGTTATGTGTGTGTGTGTGATCGATCGTTGATGTTGGCTTTCAGCTCGTGACCACGCTCGCTTCACTGCTCCAACCCAAGAAGGGAAAGTATGTGTATCCGAAGGCGAAAATTGACGAGTCTTGGGAGAAAGTCTTGCTGAACCAATGTATGTCTCAATCGCTCGTGGTTTCGGAGGCCCTCCACTGACGCCGGTCGGGCTTTACAGTCCATGATGGTAGGTTCTTGGTCGAGGATGATGATGATGTATAATATTAATCATTTCCCGAAGTCCTCCCAGGGTCGTCGATGTAAGAGCGTTGTCTCCACGATGCGTTATGTCACTCATGGTCATTCAGTGGCATGGTCTACGAAGACGCCGAGAAACTCTACGCCGAGGTCAAGAAAGACGGCAAGGATCTCATCGAAGAAGCCTTCGACTCACTCTTCCACAAATCCTACCCTCTGTCATTGGAAGAAAGTCTGCCTTCCGCAGCTGGTGCAAGTGGCAACATCGTTGCATTCAATCCGACCTTCTTACCGCGTCGAGATGTCATGAAGGTGCCTTTAGCCGGCTCAGGTGGGACGAAGTTGAGAGGCAAGGTTGTGCAATCGTCGAAGAATGGTAGCGTCGGGTATGCTCTGATGGAAGGACTTTCGGGTGCCGGAATCGGGTACTCACGAGGGCTTTTCGCCGATTGCATGCCAGCAACTGGTGAGTCTGTCGGAGCGATGAGCTCAATAGCATTTGTCTTACCGGAGTGCTGCAGCCGTGACTACTCAGAGTGGCGACGTCATTTTGCGGAACTCGAGTGTGCAGCTCACGATTTGTCACGGGCGGATCACGAGTTTGCGCGATGTCCAACTGGGGTAATATCTTGACAAATTTCGAAACCTAAGTTGAGCTTACATTCCTTATCAGCCGCGAACTAATACCCGCAGGCCAAACTGGTGGAATGGTGATATTCGATGACAGACCTGGGTACTGGGACGCATGGGGTATATATTCCGCCGTCTGGTAGACACTGCGAGGTTCTCACCGACTATGTTCAACAACAGATGTCGAAATACACCACCTGGAAACCCGCCGCCCGCTGGAATTCTGCAATGTGCGAGTCGTCTCGGATGGCCCTCTTCGAGCCTCTATTGAGGCAGAGGTTTTGACAGGGAAAAGCACCGTCAAAGTAACGGTACGTGATTAACTAAACTTTTGCATGAATTTACGTGACCGTTGCGGGACTTCAGATTTCACTGGATGCTGTCACAGGTCCGTCTCTGACGAATTCAACACCATTCCTTTTGTAAACTCAACCAACTTTTAGCTACGACTAGGCCAGAGTCACGCTCGTTGCTCCGATTTGACGCTAAAGTCGATTGGTATGAGAGACACAAATTCATTAAATGTACCGTTCAGCCCATGTTGTGTAAGTCATGATGCTAACATAGGCTCACGACAGTCGAGGTACCTCTCAACATTCACAACGATTTCGCTACGTACGAAACGCAGTTTGGATGGGTTCAGCGTCCAACTCACAAGAATACGACTTGGGACGCAGCGAAGTTCGAAGTCTGTGGTCACAAGGTATTTGCAAATGATACGACGCCTCTCACCAGTCTTTGATTATATCCACCCAGTTCGCTGATTTGAGCGAATATGGATATGGCGTTGCTATACTATCCGAATCCAAGTACGGTTTTGCATGTGAAGGAAATGTCCTCCGTATCTCGTTGCTACGTGCAGCGACTGCCCCCGATGCAGAACAGGACCAAGGTATGTTGCGTATTGAGCTTTCGAACAGTTTTTGACCTTTGGTCGCCCATTATATCAGGCCAGCACGAATTTTCATGGGCGGTCATGCCGCACGAGGGACATTTCCTCCAATCCGATGTACCTCAAGCGGCATACTTGTTCAACTCTCCTCTCCACCGTTCGTTCTTTCACAAACCTATCTCTGATTGTGACATGTACTGATATCATCTCACATCTCTCAGTGCGATACGTTCCCGAAACGTCAATGGAAGCCTTGGCGGTGATTGGCACTCCTCCATTCGTCATCGAAAATGCGCAGAATGTGATGCTCGAGACCGTGAAGCGCGGCGAGGCAGATTCGTTCGACCCTGCAGTAAAATCAACCACAACCATTGTTCTGAGGCTATACGAGGCCCTAGGCGGGCATGCACACGCACACTTGCGGATTTCGTCCGCCTTCTCTGTCGCGAAGGCGTACATTACGAACCTTCTTGAAGACAACGGAGACGAGCTTAACATCATACGGGCAGATGACTCTGATGATCCAGATGTCTTGGTTATGCTGGACTTCCATGGTTTCGAAATCAAAACCGTTAAGCTTGTGCTTGGGGCTGCGCAGCCTTATTTGGTAGAGCAGTAAGTAGTGTTTCTGTCCCGTTTTCATTTATTTGATGTCTTCGTTACACAAGGTCTCCGAAGAGGGAAAGTTGGATCAGCATTGACAAGACGCGCTTCTTTGGATGATCATCAACGCCAGTGGATTGTATCATTAGTGACCTGACGCAAATATGACTGCCCTACAAGGAATGACTGCTGCGTAGTTCTGTCTGACCATGACCAACAGCATCCACGTCACCTACCTATGATGCATGGGCTCTTCGTCGGGTATGGGCCAAAGGATATCAATAATCCCTGATGCAGACCCAATGCTCCTTGAGAAGGCTATTGGAGAACAGTTTGCTCTTCCGCACGATATTTGAGAACCGTAAGACGCCTTCGCGATGTTGAAAACCGCGTTCACACTTTGGCATTCTAATCCCCTTTGAATGTCAATTGATGATAAATATTCACTTAGTCATCTCACCGAACATACTTGTGCTGGTCGGAGGTTTAGTGAACAGCTCACCAACGAGCTCGGGTAGGAGATGTCTCGCAGGAGTGAGAAGTGCTTTTGCGAGCCAGAATGTCTTCTTTGCGCTTGCCACGCTTCGCCAGCAACAGCGCGATGATTTGACTCAGATATGACAGTTCACGCTCCTTCGATTCGATGACCATTGCGATGACGCGCCTCTGGTCCATCGTTGGGACATACCTAGGACGTCGCAAAGACATTCTAATCATATTTAGTTATCAATAATTTTGGATAAGCGTCTGGGACTGCGACCTTATGAATGAGTTCTGTGGTGAACACTCCCAACAATGAACTCACACACCTGTTAGCCTTGTGGTCTGCCCACTACAGTAGTGTTGCTTTTTTCAATGTCCGACGTTTTTTCCGAAACAGGAATTGACGCCTCGCATTCTTTGTAGCATTCCGTTCAACTCCTTAAATAAGCGCATCCCCAGCAGGATCGAGTGTTAACCCAATCCTGAGACATGGAATGCTGTTAAATGGCTGATTGAGTAGCCGTCACTACCTCGGTATGTCACCCCCATTTTCCCACCAGCCCGACTCACAAAGTATATGAGTACTGCACACAGACGTGTCGTCAAATGACAACTCCTAAATTCATCGCAGTGGCATTAATGAACACTCGAATCTCCGTTCCAGAAACCTTCTGTACTCCAGCCTTGCCCTTCTGCGAGGGGAACGTTCCACTGCACGCTTGCCTTCTGGGGAGCATGCTGAGAATCCGATTGTCATTTTCCTACCAGCATCCCGTCGGATTCTATTGAATGATTCGCCCATCACAGCAGCACCAATATGGCAGTATATGTGCAGGAACTTTGGATACCCTACGCCGAATGTGGCTTCATCATCCTTCTTCACTTCCTCATCGATGCTTACTCTGCACAGGAAGCTAAGCAATATTAATGTCCTCCTTCGAATCGGGGATGAGCCTGTCGCCATGCGTGACATCTGGGCACCTCGGTCACTTACTGGTAGTATTAATTCTGAAAATTTCCTATATTTCCGACATCGATTCAAGACTACCGTCACCCATTAGCCCGTTTGACATGTGCGTTGGTTAGAACCCATGTGCGGATTCTGAAAACCTTCTCTTCTTAGTGTGCCTCAGTCCGTGCCATTAGCGACGACACACCGCGTTCCTACTCGGGGTGCATCATCAATAGCGATGGGACAGACCGCTAACGCGATGGACCGGCGAACGTCGTCAGAATGGTCAAAGCTGGACCCATGCGGACTGAGTCTTGCCTGGTGGAAAGGCGGAGATAGGCTTGTTGGTCCTTGTGTTATGGTTTTATTGTGTGAGTTTGATGAATTAATTTTGCGCGCAAATATTCGAAGTTTACTGATATGTATATACAGAGGAAGCGTTGATTGCATCTCGGACCATCCCAGAGTGCATTCTACGTTCTCTGTCTCATTATCCCATACCGCCTCATCACCATCACCTACCGCAATAGAAAGTACCACAACGATTATTCCAAATGAACGAAGGTCGCCACCGTCAAAATAGCCTGGCGATGCACGACCCATCCAACCCCAAGCAGAAAGTTTCCGACCATTACTGATGCATGCACGTCTAGCATGGATCATGGGCGAGCTTCCGTTTATTAAAACCTTGCGAGCAACTCTCATCATTCTTGATGCAATCCTTATCTTTTACGTTTGCACGGTTTAAGCGATCGACACTAAAAACCACACCGTTCCGACTGCAGTAGGTGGCGTTAGCCGGGCGGTAATCCTTAAGTTACCTTTGACAATTCTCGCAAAATTGATCTTCCGCATCGCTAGATCACCAGACGAAAGTCATTAAACACTTCAGACCTACATGGCATGATGGTTCTTTCGAACCGGGCTTTCGCCTTCACATGTGGCGTACGTCCTGAATTGTCGACGACTGGGTTAATACCGTCCGATATTGCACACCATTGCTCGTTTCCAAGTTCTAGCGTTACACTGTCGGTGACATCGTTCGCTAAATCCTCAGCGCCATTTACCGCGTCTCAAAGGTCGTACAACTTTGCGCGACTTCCATTGCTGGCTCTCTGGTATTAGCGTCAATCTTACAACCTGACCAAGCCATTACCCCGATAACAACGCGACTTACCTTGGTCAAGCATTCCGTGAAAGAAAAGTGTGGCTAATCCGACGGTTTATGCATAAATAGGCTCATGACAAGTAATGGCATCACTCCTAGATGCCTTGCGAACTTGCCACCCCTGCGGCTCACTCATCTCATACACTATCTATTGTGCCGATTCCAAAGACCTGCAAGTAATTTATCCCATCCCATTACCTGCGTGTTCTGACAACGGTTTGACCACAGACATACCAATTGTTGGTGTTTCTCACCTCTTGTGGCGCCTTTATTGCACTGGTCTCGTTTCTGATTATGCCATTTAGGAAGTCCATATAATAATGTTACTGAAACTTTTCGCTACGATTGTGAATCCCCATAAGGTACATTGGATCGCGATTTTCAGCGCAATGGAAATCGAGCACGAGACAGGATGGATCGTACGTTCGGACTATGCACGTTGTTGTATGTCTTCGTCTGAAGTCAGTGCAGGGTTCTGCTCTTAAGTCTGGACAGGTTGTCCACGCAGAAGTGTGCGTTGCGACACAGCATCTCCGACTTGTTAAAGGTTTGCTTGCACAGCCGACATCAGATTTCGTGCTTCTAGCTCACTACTACTCCTTGGATGAATACTCGATTACCGGGGAACATGAAGGTCATCGCAGGGATGTCAAATTACTAATATACGATCCACATCTTTTACCGCTTGATTGCGAACATCGTAAGGAGTGGGAAGGTAGCGGGGTATACACATCAGCAGACATTCCAATATCTAAAAGTTTGCAAGACGCAGGCGGGCAAAGACCCGTTTATTGATTCGCACTTCATCCGCATTGCCAATAAGGCTCCAGGGATACCGAAGGAGTTCATGCGCTCTGTCACGGCACCGTAAAAATTGAACTTGCATAATATGGTAGGAAGATGCCGTTTTTTTCTAATGGCGACATTAACGGTAACGTTGAGATGTTGTCGCACCCTCGATACCTGGCTAATTGTCCACATGATGATGATGAAGATACGAAATAAATTACAGACGACGAAGTCCCAGCACCGATTCTGTCCCAATAAATTATGCAGTATATATACAAAGTCCTGAGTTGTGTTCGCAATAATGCTGGAACGACCGACTGTCGGTGTAGTCGTTGATGCAATTAAGTTTAGTCAATCACCGCCCTCCTCCAAAGGCGTGGAGACCGAATATTCCGAGCTCGCGGCGCATAAGCAGTGCATGTCGGTCAGCACGCTCTTGAATTACCGCTGTTGATAGCCCTGACTCTGCGGTTTAGCACCGCTTATGTAGTTGTCGTAGTTGTCGACTGGGGTATATCTGTGTCCGACGTCAGACGTCGATGGGGGGTGCGATACTAACATTCGTGCCACGTTGTTCGCGTTATCTCCGTCGCACTTGATTTTCAGTCCACTCTCTACTACCCCTGTCTGACGTCGAGGAATGAAATAGCATATCCCGATGGCGACAATGATGATGAGTGCGATGGCATCGAGACCCAGGAGACCCAGTATCGCTGGTTTATAATTGACCATCCTCTCCGTATCATCCGCGTCACTGGATAAACGGCCTCCGGTCTTCCCGCCTGTGGTCGTGGAGTTTGATACATCATTTATGATCTTCATGTGAACTCCGTCTCCGCGGGCTGAGTGGAATTCTTGCGATGCCTGTTCCGCGCTCTGGATGACCGACAAGAATTGGATGTATGGGTTGCCCATATTCCCTGAAGAGTCAAAATCCCCGAAGTCGTAGACGCTGTAAACGGATCGGAGGAAGTTGTCACCAGCGAGCCAATCGCTATTGTCCAAACAAGGAGAAAATGAGGTTTGTCAGATGTCATTTGATACGAAGAAAAACGAGAGAACTTTCATTGGCAGTCCTCTGAGGTTGGAAGTGATGGGAATGAAAGTTCCAACACACGACGTCGGGTCAGTCGGGTTCTTGGACGTGATATCAAGTGGATGCACGGGATATACTTTTCCACTACGTTCCCCATGAGATCAGGCGGGTGATTAGGAACAGAAAACATACCCAAATTGCAATGCAAGGTCGATCTCGGCGTCGCATGGGACCACCCACTGCCCCAGCGAGTCACTGAAATGTGCGCCAGTCACTCCTCCGTAGATTGCTCGCGCAGCGTCTTGCGGTAAGTATCTGGCAAAATAAAAACCATGAGCGTGGTGTTCAGAAATGCAACGCAAAGGACAAAGCACGTGTAGCTGGTCCCACTATCTACGAGAACCACAGCATTCTTCACAGGCGCACCAACGACATTTGTTGATACCGAGAAGGTCTGTGAACCAACAGTGAACGAATCCATGAGGACTGTCCAGCGCGATGGGTCGTCAAGTGGCCATGTTGGTATCATCGGTTCATTCGCAACCGCTGCATACGCAGGCTCATATTCGCCTGTCACTATTCATCAATACAATCGGCAATGGAGTAAACTTGACTTGCGCATACCGATTGAAAAGGTCCCAGATCCGCTATCCGCAGGGTTGCTCGACCTCTGCAACGAGAACGAAATCATATTTGGCTGGCTCTTATCCGTTTGGAACGCATTAAATAATAAACTGCGTCCATAATCAGCTGTGGTCTTGCTGACTTCAATGTCAATTTGGGAGAGTGACGTGAAGCCAAGCCCTACAATGCCCTTGCCTCCGTTGACGAGGACAGGACTATTGACGGAGGACACGTCGAGGAAGGCCTGGGATGGAATGGAGATACCTGCAAATGTGACGGGTGCGAGGGAGACATGTCCGAAGGCCCATCCGATGCCGTACTATATAATGGACGGTTAGCGAGTGGACGCCCAGCGGTGCTGGTCAATCACACAAAAGCGACGCACGGTAACATTTAGCGTCCCACTCTGCAGAATGGTCAGTAACTCCTCTAGTGACACTATAAAATTGCGCACTGTTTGCTTTGCATTAGGTATGGGAGTAGTGGGAGCCTGTACCCAGAGGTCGGAGGATCCAGTGTCGAGTTGGACAGGATAATCTGGAAGTTGTCAGAGCCTGGTCGAAGCGAAGTGAATTAATTCACCATTCCCGGCAACGGTGATCTGGAGAGAATTTAAGCACCCCATGAAAAGGTTATCGTGAGGAAACGTACGTTGGCAATATATAGCAGATCGTGAGGAGCACTGCGCCGGTGGTCAACGAGGGTGAAGTGATGCAGGTGGAACCATGATATCGTACATTAAGCCTAAGTCGTCTCCAGTGAACGCATCGTTGATCAATGTGCCCGATGCAGGACTCTCTGTGTGAGGCCCAAAGACTGAAAAATCACTGTTCCGTCGTCGAAGTTCGCTTCCCTGCCGCTTTGCCTTCTGAACGGGAACACGGAGTCCATTCGCTAAAAGCACCAATCCGAGAATGAGGGAGATACAAGCCGCCCTCATTTCTGAGAGAGCCGATTCCGGTAGAACCTTCGTGAGGGGGTGGGAGATGACCAGAGGACGAGGAAGAGAAAACACTAGCTGGATGGGCGAGGCGTGTTTGATATATTTAACCGGTCCATCCCATCAATCGCCGTAAGTATATTTATATGGCGGTGACGTGAGCATGTCTGCACAGGTTCACAATGGCTGTGGTAAACTTGCGCATCACTGGCAGCCGCCTGTCAGCGACAGTTGATCTGCCTGGAGATTTTGAACTGGATTATCCGAGCGACATCGAGAAGATAGACACAAAATGCAGATGGAATGGGCATTAAAGATAATCTTTCTGCGACGTTCGTTTTGAACCTCGTTGTGTTAGCTTCAACCAGAGATGTTACGCGTATACCGGTATACGACAATTGGGTATACGACGACCCCAGCCATTTTCCGCGTAGCTTGCCTAGGCCACGGATCGCTCTCCTGTTTCGAATCTTGCCGTTTGCGTGGGCCACTGCCAATGTGATGGGTTCACTGCCATGCGAGAATGCGGTGGAAAAGAGACAATTGATCACGTAAAGCAAATGTGTCTTGGCCATATCCCATCAGCAGCATTCTGATATCGATTGAGCTGCATCACGACTGCATTGAAGCCACCGCCAAAATGGCCTGGTAAGAATCGTCCTGACTCCCTCAGATGAAAGGCTCGATACACGTTCCTGCCCAACCAAGTCAATTGAGTTGGGGAGTGCAAGTCCAAACACAGTGGTGGTGGCCACATTTCGGATTACTGTAAAAATCTGCGTCGATCGAGTTCTGGCATCTAGCCTGCCGTGGTATGTGGAAGAAGAGCCGGCGCTGCGCTATTTCTAAACGATCTTCCTGGAGCAGAGAATAGCATCGAAGTCAATTGTGAACACCATATTTTCAATCGCTACATATTCGTACAAATTCTCCAACCAAGATAAAGCTATCGATAAAGATCGATCGTTCAAAAAAAATCCACATATTCCCTTTTCAACCGAACCCAGCCCGACTTCAGCATCAAACCGTCTCAACCGGAGCCGCCTCACGCATGCGTACCCACAAGCCACCCTGCAAATAAACCACCCTCAGTTCCCAATCCAAACCATCGCCACAAACCAAAAACGTCACTCACATTCGAATACATAGTCAAATGACTCTTCGGGAAGAACTGCTCTCTCGCCTTCCTCCCACCAGCCATCTTCCACTCCTTCGGCGGCTTCGACTCCTCGGGCTGCGCGTCCCCCGCCAGCTCGAACCTATCAAAATGCTGCACGAGCTTCACAGCCATGAACGCGCTCTCGTTGTACGCGAACTGCTGGCCCAGGCAGATCCGCGGGCCGGCGTTGAAGGGGAGGAAGATGAACGGGTTCGGTGTGAGGTATTTGTGCACGCGCTCGTCGAGGAAGCGCTCCGGGTCGAATTCGAGTGCGTCGGGTCCCCAGAGATCTGTGCGGCGGTGCATGAGGAAGACGGAGTATGGACATCTGGGTGGAATAGGATGGGCGCGTTAGTACTTTCGAATTTCGGTGGAGATAGTTAGAGAAATAAGCGTACTTGGTGCCGGCGGGGATGTAAAATGGCTTCGACGGATCCTTAGGATTATCCCAAGTCGTCGCCGTAACCGACGATCTCATATTGAACGGCCTATCATCAGCATAAATTAGCATCCACGCTCAGCCTCCCGACCAATTCAAGAAACTTACACAGGCGGGAACAGCCTCAGCACCTCTGTTCAACAACCGACATCGGTAAGTATCATTACTGGTTAGAGATACGGAAGACGCACCATTAATGACAGCCCTCAAATACTTCATATCCCTCAGGTCATCATACGTAGGCCGCTGCGTCGGCCCGACCTTTGCTAGCACCTCACTGCGGAGCTTCGCGAGGACTTCGGGGTGCAAGCAGAGTGCGTAAACGAGGAACGTTAGCGTAGCTGCCGTCTGTCATCATAAAAAAAATCGATTGAGTATTAATAGATTGGTATTTGATCGGAGGGGACGTACGGTATCACGCCCGGCGATCATGATGTTGAGCGTCTCGTCTTTTAGGATCGTCGGATCTGCGAACCATCACCGGTTGATCGTCAGTCAACGAGGGACGTAAAAGGGATGAGAAAGAGGTCGAAAATAACTCACCCTCCGTATAATTAACCAAATGATCCAAAAGCGTCTCCTCATCCCCCTCTCCTCCCTTCTCCACTTCCCCATCCTTCCCACCTTCACCCTCACCCACAGCACCTCCACCCGCACCGCCAACCCTCCCCTCCCTCTTCCGCCTAACAGCCTCCTCCACAATCGGCTCAATAAACTTATTAATAACGCCCATCGGCCTCTTCGTCCTATCCTCCCAGAACTCGAACAGCGGCCACGCCTCGCCGAAGCGCGAGCGCAGCGCGATGATGTCCTGCGAGTCCTGGAACGCGCGCGCGAATATGTTGGCGGGGTGGTCGTTGTTGTTTTTATCAAGGGAGTTGGTGGAGGAGGGAGGGTAGGGGAGCCCGGCGGAGAGGGAGTGCACGCAGGAGCCGAAGAGGAATTCGGTTGCTGAGTCGAGTGTGAAGCGCGACATTGCGTCCTACAAAAAGAAAAGAAAGTGCGTTAGAAATGCAAAATGCATATTTCCCAGCATTACTCCATAGAAAAAAGAAATCGAGAAAACGGAGAAAGATATAGTGTGAGTGGAGTAAACGAGATAGACAGACGACCCACAGACGACAGCGTCGCTATCGTGAATCGGACAGTTTGGCCTGCACCTCGGAGACTGGGGATTTCACCACCGACAGTGCGAAGTCCGGACTGGCTTCATAAAGGGTTGGTGGTCGGAATGATACCCCTTCAATGGGTGCAGGGCTTCTGCCCCGATGCACGATGACCGATGTCCAGAGCTGGATTCAAATCAAATGACCGAAAAAAATTGATTCGGGTAGAGCTTCTCCGTCCAATTATACTCCGGCGCCGAAGGAGCCAAGCAAACAACATTACGTCGTACAAGAACCGATTTGATAGCAAGCACGAAATGGCCTCGTCGTAAATGCCAGTTTTGCCATACGAGCGGTTCGATAGGCACATGCTTGTATGCTTGGCTGGTTCTCTGGTGGGATCGAACGGGACGGAGAGCCACGAGCGCGCAGTGGAGGAAGAGGATCGAAAGGTAAGGAAGCGAGACTCGTGTACCCCCGACCCATCGAAAAAGACCCGCGAACGTTTGGTCGATGGAATAAACAGATCTGGCAGCGGACTTGTTGAGAGTGAAAGCGGGATGCCGCCCAGGACTCTGTGTGGTCCATTGCGCCGGGTGCATTTTTGTGGGATTTAATGGATTGAGACACGGTGTGGCTTGCAAGGAATACAAGGCTGGGAGATGGGAGGATAGTGGAGGGGTAGCGGACTGAGGGTGGGACGCCGCGACGGCGTGTGCATGCAGTGTACACTTAATGCACGAAACACAATGCGAGTTGGATCGAGTTGTTGGATGGGTGCAGTGTATGATTGTGAAGTGACATGGTGGCATGCAGATGTCCGTTGTGACTGGCGATCTCATCAACAACCCCCGGTGGTTCGATGTAAAGATAGCAGATTCTAATGAAGGAGAAACAGTGAACGACCGTAAAAGAAGCGCCCCGCTCACCTGCATATCCACAGCCCCACCCACCCTCCCGCGCTCCTTCATCAACCGCACCACCTCCTCCGCATGCCTCTCAAATATATCAAAATGGCTAATCCGATCCCGCGAGAAGAACGGCCTTGTCATCGTCCGATGGAACTTCCACATCTCGCCGTCGGAATTGAACACGCCCGTCCCCAGGACGCTCTGCGCCTGATGCTGGAATTTTTCCCCTTTTTCGAATGAGGGGAAAGAGGTGGCGAGCATGGCTTTTATGTGCGCGGGCTCGGTGGTGATGATGCGTGTTTCGTAGATGATGCGCACGGAGATGGCGGTGCCGAGCGTGCTGGAGATGTCTGTGTATATGTCGCCTGTGCGTGTCATGCGTTAGTGGGTGAAATGGGAGGGAGGGGTGGAGACGAACCGGGATAGCCGTGTTTGAAGCTAAAAAGCATCCTCTTCAACAGGTCCAACCCCGCAGGCCACTTGGACGGCACCTCCGGAACCATAATCGCACCAAGACGCTTACACTCCCTCCTCTGCCTCCACTGTTCGACCTGCAACTTCACGAAGAACGTCACCGGCAGCGACACGATCATACACAGTACGAGAAGCCATGTGGGAATGCTTGAGAAAGCGGGAATGGAGGAAGGGTAGATGCGGGATGAGAGTGCGTAGAGGGATGTGAGCAGGACGGGGGAGAGGAGGAGCTTGGAGATGCGGGTGAGGAGGTAGGGGATGCCTGGTGGGAGTGCCATCGTTGCGGAGAGATGAGACTCGCCGAGTGTGGAGTTGCTATATACTCCTTCGGGCATCCGAGAATATGGCCGAGGCTCGGTCCTGACCGGCTGAGAATCACATGCCAAGGTTCTGAATGCTCTCGTCAAGTGCCATTACGCGCAGAAACACACTGGTCAAGTCGCATTACACTGGCGCAGTTGGAGAAGATGTTGACGGCCATATTGTTACGTACTGCGCCGCGCCACACGCTAAGCGAAAATAAAACAATGTGCTATCTTTCCATGTCCAGCTTCGACCACACCAACTGTGGTGAGCAACCCCTACCATCAAATTCAGCCTAGCTCCATCCAATCCGCACTACTAATGCACACTACAGAGGGCACCGCCCAAACTCCTTCATCCCCATCGACGTGACCGAGCTCGTCGAGCTGTGCACTCCACAACGTACTGTACCTTCCAAGGCACCTATGCACGTACAGCACTTGGAAACTTCGGATACTCCCTCGCTGTTCTCAAGCTGTTTGATAGGCGGTTTTCTCGCAGTGCGTCGCCCTTCTACAGATGTTCTGATAAATCTAAACAACAAGTGATTCTAACCTGTCCTTTCGGCGTTTGGTAGCCAGACTCCTCTATGCAGTTCTCGCAAGCCCGCTCTTCATCTTCTCCTTCCTCCGCTCCCAACACAGCAAGCACGACTTCGCCGACCGTGACCCATCCCCCTCATCGCACGCAAAAGTACACCGCTACCACCCCCCACGGATCATCAAAATTGTAGACTGGCAAATGCATATTCGGGAGACCATTCGTCACCGCGGGTTGGATCATTTCGACCGTGTCGTGCGGTGGAGGCAGGGTTACTGGTTCTTGTGCTGAGACTTTGAAGGATGTATGTGTGAATACGTCACATTGAAGTTGCGTCTCTCACCAGAGTCACCGCCATCGCCAGCCACTAATGTCGAAACCAGACGGCCTTTTACACATTTGTTAGTCATTTAAATTCTTGAGCTCTAGATCTTTAGCATAATTATCCCCAATTCGCTGCAGTTTAACACACTACTAAGAGCTTACACTACCAAAGGAGCAGGATATTCCATACGGATTCATTCACCGTTCAAATCTTCACAACACGAATCTTCTGTCTCCGCTCTTCGAGACTACCGTATTCATTTGCATATGAGAAATTACCCGTTCACCAACTACAGCAGTACCTACAGTACATCACATATGGAACAGCAGGTTAAAACTATGGATTTCTTATACTATTTACAACATTTTGAAAGACATGGGAATTGAACAACAGCAGGAAGGCTAACTTTCGAACTTATCTCAAATCGTATATTCACAGACATATTACTTCTTCCCTTTGAAAAACTTTCCAATTCTGGATTTGAGGGTTTGAGGCTTATCTTTAGCTGTGGCTATTGGATGTGACTCAGATAATTGATGGATGATGTTTATTTGCTGGGAGCAA
>ML170315.1:25128-40989 GCA_004355085.1 Rickenella mellea | reverse complement strand
CCAAGTCAGTACAAATATAGAGAGATGGCATTGTAGACTCACGATGCTTTAGCGCAAATGAACTTGTATCGGACCTCTCCATCCACCTCTACGATCGTCGGCGGGGTCTTGAAGTGTTTGTAGACGTCTGATCTCCATCCATTCATCTGGGCCACTGATTACGAAGGAGTTAGCAAAAGTCAAGAGTTTATAAATCCATGTACGTACCCAGAATTTCGGGGGCGGTCCACTTGTTAGGGTCATAGCGTTCCAAGAACGCGAGACGCATATCTTCGAGTGTTGTGACACGACCACGTTTGGCGGGGGGACGGGCGTCATCGGGAGCTGGGGTACCGGTGGTGGAAGTTGCAACAGATGGCGTAGGAGACGCAGGACGAGTGCGCTTGGCTGCCTTGCCACCCATGATGATACGTAAGTGGGGGTGGGACTCAAGTTTGCTGAAGTGCGATGCTTTTAACGTCTAATCTCTACGCTGAATGTGGTGATTGACTCACTGTATCTTGCCCACATCCGTCCTCCATTTCTCGATCTTCACTGACGCGTCATCCATCATACGAAACAGGGAGAGCAAGCTTGAGTTGTAGGCGAGAGTCCGTTGTGTCGTTGTTTGGCTGTCGGACGACTCAGCCCATTGTGAACCTCGTGTCCGACGGGAGTCAGACATTGAACCAAATTTGGTCAAAGTCTGACTCCCTGCCTACGTTGTCTCGCGGGACTTGTGTTGCTGAGCGGTGAGTCTTGAGTCGAGGATGGCGAACTGAACCCTGACGTGGACAGGTAAGGGTTCGCTTGCTTTGTTTGTTTCCTGTGGCGCAGACAATAGCTCTGGCAAAACAATTGCTCAGATATTCATCAACACCCGTGTCGACTGCTTAGTCTGTCAAGAACCTACTCAAGAGTCCTCAATTGTGTTCCCAAACTGGTTTGAAGTGTTCAAAGTGAGTCAGAAGCCTGCAATGAGTTTTTGTCCAAAAGCTGAAGAGACAATGCTGTGACATACTGATTTAGCACGCATAACCGTATCCATCCACGTAAGTCCGCCTTTCAACAATATTCAGTCCTGCCATTCTCCCACCTGACTCACTGTTTCTTGTTTCAGAAATGTCTACAAACGGTACACAGACTGACTCGACGTGCGAAATTGGCCAACAACGTGCGAAGTCAATGGTTTCAACGTCGATCGTTTCGCTTGACACCACGGGGAAGATCCCTCAGGACCCAGGAATTTCCCCCCGCGGACTCGCTATCATTAACCTCAGCAGCTCCAATTATTTCATGGCACGTCCCCGCAAGTACAAGACCCAGAAAGAGCAAGTGGAAGCAGCGAGAAGGCGTCGGAGAGAATGGTATTACAGGTAAGTTAGGATTTCTCCTCAAACATTTGTCTGATTATTCCAAGAAACCGATGCAAGGAGTCTGCCAAATCGCTTGCAAGATACCACCGCCTCAACAGCATCGATTTTGAGCCCCAAATGCAATCGCCATCAACACACGTCCCATCTCCAATCGACGCAGAGGAGCTTGACAAGCAGACACGAGTCTGCGCCATTTCTGATGGCCCAATTTCGTGAGTTTCCAAGCCTCCATAATATTATTTATGATATCTAAAGTATGTCTGATTACACTTAGCATGCACATGCAACTCGACACACGTGCGATGCTGACCGCAGCCCAGGATGCCATGCACACATGGCACATCGCTGGCGAGGATGTCGACCGCAAAATATCAGAGGCCGAACATATCTTCGACTTGTGGACTTGTGGTTCGCTGCGCGCATGGGGCAGTGCCCTTTACCTTTCCATCGAGCTCAACACCGACGCAACACAAACCGAGGCCGAGCTCCAGCCGTACCTCATACTCGGCAAGGAGTTACAAGATCGTTTCGAAACCGTCTCACGTCAATCTTTCATGCACGATCCCTCTGGAAGTGTGGGAACATGGAACGCATCGCAGCTCGTAAGGCGTCAGATTGCGAGAGCCGTGGACGTTGTGGAGGAATTCTGCCTCATTTTGCGAGACGGCGGGATTTCCTCTCTTTGGCGTAGCTATGCAGACCACTCTCTCAATTTTCAACTACTCTAGGATGTTACTTGCATTTGTGTCTCGTAAACTTGAATATTTTGTCCGTCGCCAGTCCCTCAGTCTGACAAATCCGACAAATCCGAAGCGACCGTGAATGCATTCCAAGCCGAAGTGCCGAATTGAACCATGCGCATGCCATGTGCTCGGTTCCGACTCGGAACCAAGCACATGGCTTGCACATGGTTCAATTCGGCGGAGCGAGAAGGCCGAATCGGGACAACTTCAACTTGCTGTGACTCGACGTCGTGTTCCATCCCCCATCGCGCCGGTGAGTCTTCCTGTGCGTTGAACTGGCTCTGTTCTCATTCAATTCAGATCGACGATGGTGCCGCTGAGATCCACTGAGCCGGATTCGTTCAATCCTGAACGTGTTCTGGCACATCTCAAGAGGCGAGGCTCACATGCGAGCTGAGTCGTTCAAACAGCAACAATTGTCTCCACGACAAACCAGTCCATTCATTTATTTCACACAAGTCTACATTGTTTTCAAAACCCCGTCGCATCGCATCATACCAATGTCACTCATTATGAAGCTTGGTACCGCGCCACTACATTGTTTTCAAAACCCCGTCGCGTCGCATCATCCAGAACCATTTTTGTTTCAATTCAATCCACCACCTCGCGTTCCGTCACCGAACGTCCCTCGCTGTCAAGCTCGGCGCCGCACAACAACATTGTCTTCAAGATTTCACACTATTTACTTCTCGTCAACCCTGGCCAATGACGACACCATCCCACGTCCATCCAAGTCACTTGAGACTCGGAGCTGCCGGCTGGTGTTATATAGTGGGCTGCCATGGAGAAGCATCCAGTTCCCCATTATCATCAAGTTCTCCATCGAATTCATCTTGCAGCACGAGATCCAACGTGAGTACACTTGTCGGTTTCACCGTAGCTCATGATACTGACAACACCCAGATTAGTTATGTCTTTTTCTTCGGCTCGACCTCTTAAGAGGCAAGCCTCGTCCGACGTCGACAATCCTACAGCGCGCTCGCCACCACCCCCCTTCTCAAACCTGCTACCTCCGGCATCTATCACTTTTTTGGACTCATCTAGCCTCGACGCGGAGTTGCCACCACCTTCGCAATACCAACCAACTCCATTGGCTGCCGCAATGTCCATCAACACTTTCTCACCATCTTCACCCGCTCCTCGTTCTGCATTCTTGAGCAGTCCTTCCATTGACAGTTTCCCCCTATTCTCGTCACCGGCTCCTTGTGCTGCAATCTCGATCACTTCTTCTATCGACAGCTTCTCCCCGCCAGCTCATCGTCCTGCGATCTCGATCACTTCTTCCATCGACAGCTTCTCCTCACCAGCCCATCGTCCTGCGATCTCGATCACTTCTTCCATCGACAGTTTCCCGCCTTCCTCTCCACCAGCTCCTCGCGCTGTCTCCATCACGTCTACCGACAATAGTCTTCCACCATCCTCGCCGCTCGCTCCTCACCTCGCAGCCTCCATCACTTCCGCAATTGACAGTCCCGGGCTATCTTCATCGCTTTCTTCGCAGTGTTCGCACTTGACCAACCCCAACACGGCACTTTCTGACGAGACGGACGACAACGATCTATGCAATGGCAGGACCCCCGAGTGCCTCGCAACCCACACTCCCCGCCTCGACATGATCCTTCCATGTGTACGCTATGGGGACAGCATTGTAGGTTTGTCGCATACCTCTAACAAAGCACTGCTCATCATCTGTAGGTAATTTTATATACAGTAAACACGAAGGCAACTACCCGTTGGTCCTGGTCCGGCATTGGCAGCACATACGTCCTACACGGCAGCGAGTTCGTCAACACGTACAACAAGTCCCTTCCGAAACTATATAGCCCCCTTATTAGGCTAAAGATTGACGACATCCTTTCCGTCCCGCTAAGGAAGCGCCTCAATCGCGCTCTCCCGGTATCCATGCGACCTTTCAACCAGCCGACGGGCCTTGCAAGACCAATGAGCACACTCGCGCACATGGCGGCGGTTCTCCTTAGCGAACGTAACGGCACCGAACTTGTCACCACATTCTCGTGGATGCAACCTGTGAGTACACCTTGTTTCTTGCTTTTGATTTTTTTTCTGACCCGATCCAATCTTTAGAATACAATGAACACTCTCGACATCGTCCCCGTTACCCTACTCAACCAGCACGTTGAAGTGGCTCAGGCATTCGCTGACGGCACAGCATCCGATAATTCCGATTCATCCGATCCTACGACAGAGGGGTTTCCCGATCTCGTTGACCATGACTACCCCGATCTTTAGGTACAATGTGATTAGATATGATTACATTAGATATGCCCACATGCCAATACAGTCTGTATGCCAAAAATATGTGTGAAGTTCGCGGGTTACCCGCGGGTAGATCCGCTGGTTCAGAGGTAAGATATTTTGTGTCATGGATCCGTGCAAAAAATAACCCGCCAAAAAAAAAACTCGTTATGATCCGTACCCACGGGTTTCCCACGGATCCATACCCATAAGATCCGCGGGTATCCCGGACTCGTGCTCAGCCTTAACGGGAAGTCGGCCTTGTCGTTCGGACTTTCAACTCTGTCATCTCGGTCACCAGACCCCAAGTCTTTCAACTTCCCAGTAGCCGCAACGGAAACACAATACGATATCTTCCGACAGCACACATCAGGTCGTTCTCAGATATCAAACTCTCGATATTGCTTGTCATCACCCAGCATTCCTCGGTCGCTTTGCATGCCGATTTGATTATTTCTTTCGCGTGGTGCATTTCCGTCTCATGATGCTGGTTTCAATGATGCCGGTGTCGGGTGTTGAGACTTCTTGATAATCTTGGTGTATATTTGTTGGTCAGACGGCAGACGCTGCGTTCTACCGCCCTATTTCTTCTCTCAAAAGTGTTTCAACATTTTCGACAATAATTGCCAAGGAGCCACTATCGCGCACACACCAGTTTACCTTCCGTTCGACATTCGGCCAAGACCGCTCCGCAATCACATACCGCTGTGCTTGTTAGAAAAGGGAGATAATTCTCTTTCGCACAGCCTATCGTTGGTGCGGGCAAGATCGATCATATTTTCCAGGTATTCTGGTGTCTGTGTCCCACGATTAGGGCAGACTTCTTCCATATGCAAACAATTTCTCATATCATCTCTATCGACAAGTATCCTCGGTTTTCAACGCATCGTGACCCTTGTCAGACTCGGAAAACTCTTGCTTCTTACCTTTCAATACCTTTTCTCATTCTCAACCATGACCAAAACCGAACGCGGACAACGCACAGCAGGTTACAGTTCAGTGCGGCCTCTCGATCCATTACACGCCACGCCATTCCACAATCACATAACGCTGCGTTTGATCTTGAAGCAACTTCGAGTTTCTATCCCACAAGTGATTGTCAAATGCGATAGTTGGATCGATCGACTGAATGACACTGCGAATATCTTAATGGCTGTTTACTTCGGATGGTTTCAGATTCCGTTTTCATTCGGTTCTGTCTTTTGGCCGTTGAAAAGTAAAGATATGCATAGGTGATCGCAAGATGTTTCTTTTCGTCGTACTGTACAGCATCGCAAAAGTGAGCTTCCTGAGAAAAATCATGGACAAGGATTACCTTTGGATTCAACTGGAATTGTGGTGCGTTTCCATTGGTGCGATGACGCAATTGTTGTTTGCGGTGATCTGAGGTGTCCTGACATGATTATTTTGTTGAGGCTCATTTCGACGTTGTGTTATCTGTTGTGGATATTCAATTCATCATTTATCGATTTTTCCCCTCCTATCATTTTTTATTGTTAGTTGCAGCGGTATTTGCCCTCTGTGTTCGTCCAGAGGTGTCTGCGCGGATGCACGATACTCTCAGAGACTATGTACAGCTTTCGAATATAATGGCAAAACAGTACGTCGGTGATCCGTAATCCGCTGGTACGCCATCGCTGGTTCTTCTTTGCTCATCTGAGTCTCCGACGACGAGCGTGTCCCTTCAATCTAAAATTCGGCGTCTTGCTTGATCTGTGCCCCAGGTGCTTCCAGAATATATGGCACGCAAGTCAAGACTCGGGAAAGCGGAAAAACCCGGACCAATGACAAATCAAGCCAAACAGTATCCAAACACCTCCCATTCTGCGCCACCGCTGCTTGTCCACTGACTTTGGCATCGCAGTCGTCCCACAATAGAATTGAACATGTCCTTCTTACACACTTTCTCGCTCAAGAGCTTCAACGTCTGAAACTGGCAGGTACGCGCCTTTTGAGCTTTGGATCGTCTCTCTCGTAAACTGGTCCCCACTCCCGGATGTCAAGCGTCGAACCTTCGTGTCCCCAGCCCTTCTGTTCGCCTTTCTCACTGTTCGGGAGGTACTTCAGTCTATCCTGTTACCATGAATGGACTCTGCTTTGTCTCACCGATCTCCGAGGTACTTCTCGCACTTTCCTCGACGGATCCACCCACACGCAGCTTCTTCAGAGTCTTGATGTATCCGCAGAAGTCGGCAACGCTCCACGCAGATCTTACAGTCCACGCGGCACTGCCGCCATTATATGAATCACGAATCGTGGGGGCGTGTCCCACTCTCTCTACTCCTTCCACCACTTTCACTCAAGCAACCAACGCCGCATACTTGCCCTACGAGCCCTTGACCGAACGGTCGCGTCTCGTTTCAAAAACAGTCGTCGCCATTTGAATCAAATATAGGCAAAATTGCCTGCCCTTTGCCTCTGGCGTCCCCCGCGCCTCCCAAGGAGACGTATCGCTCAGGTAACCCATAGAGCCAGCCACCACGTCCTTCGTCACCTTTCACCCGGCCTGCACACCGTTCCATCCTCCATAGCGTTGACAAATATTGTGGCCGGGGAGTGTCTCCACAGTGATCTTCCCTTGGTAAACAACGGACGTGCGCTGGCTGAAGCTTGTCGATTGCACCAGATGGAAGGAAATGCTGGTAGATTCGACGAAGGACGCTTTTATATATTTCTTCCCACTTCTCCAATTCCCTTATATCACTATTTCGCGGCCACACCGACTTATCCTGCATTTTCAACCTACCAAAACACCTCGACCGTCTCATCGTCTCATCCTCACGACTCTTTCCGCGCATCCTTGGCTTCCAGCAACCTGTCTCAGAGCATTTTGCTCATGAGACGCAGTCTGTGTGGAATCTTGAAACTGTGCTTCCGGAAGGAGTCCGCTTGGATGGTTTCATCAGCGGGGAATCGGATTACTGTCTTTCAATATGGTTTTGGCCCATTGCCTCTAACGCTACGTCCTCTTTGAATATCGTGTTGTTCGACGCATCACGGATCATGCGCTTCCGAGATCCTTCCATTATCTGACTCCCTGCTCAACCAAGACAAACGCTCTCCACTCGAATTTGGCTCTTTTCCTTGCTATATCTCATCCTGTCACCTCTCCTTCGACGGATATCACCCATATTCAACGACGTCCGTGTCCGTGTCAACGCACACCAGGCCGTATCGTGGTCAAACTCTCGACTACTACCGCCAACGCACAATAATGCGATCGCTTTGAAAGCCTGTGCGACTCCATTACTACCATCTTCCAGCCTGGTATACCTTCGGCACCAAGAGGGTGGACGGTTCGTTCGAAATCTGTCATCTCGTTTCCTAGCTCGTTATTCTTTCACACTTTCAAGGACTGCAGCCGCCAAAACCGATTCATCCAACGCAATCGCACACCAGGTCATTTCGGCGCAACTCTCCATCCACTCATCCACTGCACAACCACACAGTGCTGCGCCATTTCAAAGCATTTTCAATTTTCAATCGCACAGACTGTTAACACATATAGGGATGTGGATCATCGAATCGCTCTCCGATTTCCAGGTGTCCCCTTCTTGCGGATGATGGCATCGTTATCCGCATTCAACATGTTCTCTCATCTCCTCCCTCTTCGAATCATCACTTTTACAACGACATCTGAGTGCTTCACCTTCCGCCAACGCACGCCAGGCTATTTTCCAGGGCAATCCCCCGGTCCTTTCCACCATCGTACATCACTCGCTCTCGCTTTTAAGTCCAATTTGACTATCAATAGGACGAGATCTTCGATCGTGATGCAGACTCGGATCGAGCGTTCCTATGGCCATAATGCTCCCTGGTGTCCATTTGCTGCGAGAATGGCAGACGCTTCGTCCGAACTCTCTCGATATTCAGTGTCAGTATTTCACGATATCAAGAAAGACCTTCCGCCAAAGCAAATGCACGAGTTGAGCGCAATCAAAAGAAGGTGTACGCGGTCTAATAGTCTTGTTGAATCCGTTATGGGCATGTGGGTGCATCGCCTAAACTCTTTACTACAACATCCTGGTTCTTTTTGTTTGCAACTGGTAGTGGCCGGCGGTTCTGTCGATTTCTTTCATTTTTCTGGATCTTTCATTCTTGTCTTTCCATCAAGATATGCTTGGTCGATTGCATGCACTCAAAGCACGCACAATCGACTGTCCTTAACCTCAAACGTTGAGAAATATGTGGAAGTGAGCGAGCTTCTCATGATCCATTCACTTTTATGTTATTTAGCTGTCCACATTCATAACTCGTTCAACCTTTTGCAATCTACCGCATAGTACTCAACGCTGGACCATTCATCCATTTGATACAATTCAATCGGCGAGTGTTAATTCAAACCATTAATACTTTCGCATTGAGGATTTGCTCTCGTCGCCTGTCGGCCTTACATACCAACAATCTGTGAGTCATTCCGTGAACCTTTTAATCCCGTCTCCGGCTATGGGCAGTTTGGCGGGTTGTGTTCTCTGGAGGATTCCTTTTAGCACGCAGGTTTTGCCTGGCCAACATCACGGGCACGATGAACGACATCCCCCTTTCATTTTGCGCCATGTTTTCCACTAGTTACACATTCCTAGTTGCGTTGCTGAGCTCTGATCCATTCTACAGTCGCTTCTTCGTACAGAAACACTCGCATGAGCTTCCTGGAAAACAAATGATGAATTTTATCCTCTAAATTCAACCGGAACCGTGAATGTCGATGATCGCTATCCGCAGACCAACAGAATGCCTTGTCTTGACATAATCATTATTCGTCCATTTCAACCCGGAAGAAGTTTCATTTCCCTCTTCCTGGCCGTGAATCCAACCGACGGATCAGAGTCGAAGTCCGAAATTCCTACAGCACCGAACACATCGAACATGCGCACAGCTCCACACGAATTCATATTTCCACGTCTCAAGAGACATCTCGACGGTCAACCTTCCTATAGATCTCCGTATTATTTTTTCCTCTCCTTCCATATTCCAGGAACACGGAGGCATTTGCATCGCAAGAAATAGTGGTGTAAGGTTCATAGCCCAATGTATGTGTCCCGAATTCCTTGGCCAAATCTCGTTTCTCTTACAATGTTCATGAGATGCATCGCTTCTCCACAACTCGTCGACCCATTTTTGAATACCCTGGTCGGCGTCCATTTCAATTTCACTTTCAGGTTTCTGCGGAGTTGATACGGCAAAAAGAATAGGCTATACCAGCGATGCGAATGCCAGGTTGTACATCCAGGTCTTTAAAATGCATCCGATCGTGCACATACGGCTAGGATTACGTAGATCTGTACTCATTCCATCGCTCGTATTGAATATCTACGTGCGCTCTCGACCTTGACATCAGAATATGCGCTTTTCCTGGTTGCTTGTATAATTGACTCGTGCGTCCATCTCGCGGTGGAAGCGTCCAACTCACACTCTCTGAAATGTTCGAGAACCGACCCAGCCTTGCTGTTACGACTCGCTCCTGACCTGAGTCACTATGGAATTGGTTGAATTTTGGTGTCGTTGTACTGGGAAGTTGTGGTGCCTCGTCTGGATGCTTGAGATCACGGCTGTGTTATCTCATATTAAGTTCAGAACTTGTCTCCTGTCTATATGATGATAGGACTAACAGATAACGCGAGAATTATTATTATTATCCTAATAAATCTTGAGATGTTCGGTGTTTCGAACCCAATGCAAGCAATGGGGGAAATACATACGGTATTTCCCTCCGAATCGTCGTTCATTTTCTCCAGTCAAGTTTGCAACCTCGTTCAATACATGGCTATTGTGTTGCATGCAAAGCAAGGTCCTGCATCGGAGATCCTCCAACCGTGACTAATCAGTTTCGTCTCTCCACCCACATGATATAATCAACTCATAGTCGTCGATTCAGAAGCAGCGAACCACGATGTGAGTCGCCTGAAACTCCGCCACCAAAACGTCATATCATCCGTTTCTTATTTTCTGAATTAATTGGGAAGTCTGAGGTGTGTATGTCCCACGGTCAACCAGACTGAGAAATGCTTGAGTCGGAAATGTACGTAACACATACGTTAGCCAGAATATCTCTGAGTTGGAAAGTACGGCAGCCAGTCCGGCGGAAAAGTACGGCGGCCAGTCCGGCGCGGTCACCTGACCTATGCTGACATCAGGATTCCCGCGCCACCAATGCCATATTTGGCATCGGCACCTTCCGACGCTCAGTGGCGGGCCCCGCCGTCGTGCCCACTGTCGCCGAGGTGGTACCCTTTCGCCCGCCCAACAGCGCCTCGAACATTGGCCGCCACCACACCCTGGCAGGGGGATATATCCCGACACTGTAGTTACAGTAAACGATTGATGCATCAGACACTGTAGTTACAGGCCACTGTGGATATATCCACATACTGTAGTCGGATATTATGGAGCTACCTGGGGATACTATAGGAATACACCGAGTTATTAGGGATATATCCCAAGTTGTAGCTAATATTAAGGGAGTTTATTAACATACCTCGGGGCTATGCATCCTCTCTGGTGTACCATACATGTACAAACATATGTCGTATTGTTATTACCACTTCCGGCGACATTCTGCGTCGTCGACGTCGCTCCGCGCGGCCATCAAACATGACCGCATTTGGGCAACCACCTTCCACATTGGGTTGCACGACTGCCGGATGGCTCCCCCGGGCTCAATTCTCCACGGATCGACCTCGGACCGCTTGTATGTAGTAACTATAGACCGAAAGTACCATTTGAATGTTTGTTCATATTTTTCCTGCAGGTACCTGCTTTGCTACTGACTGCCGGCTTTTTTCTCGCCTTTTTTTCGCTTTTTTGACAATTGATAATACATTAATGTATCTATTAGATACACAAGGAGTATATAGGAGAGTTTTGGCCTTGCAGAAGGGATATAAGATGTGAGCATGACAGTACAGGGCTGGTTACGGCGCGTTGAAAGGCGGGAAGTGATGGGCGCGGATGACAATGATGGGCGGTGAACAGCGTCGTCGTCACTACGGGTCGGGTACAAATGGAGAGAGCAGGAGCGGCAAGAGCGGCGGCTGCCGCTTGCGATGACGCTACAAAAACAACCGCACGGTCGTGCGTTGGTGGAAACTGTGTGGTCGTTGTCGGTGTAGATGTTGCCCAACGGTTGACAGCACGAAACACGGATCTTAGGGTTCTCGATAGGCAGCTCACAGTGGTGTGTGGCCGGTGGTCATGAATTTAACATGCAGCTTCACTTTCGCGTCGAGAGGGCTACGCGCTGTCGGGTTGTTGTAGTCCGTGAACGTACATCGTGGCCATGGAGCGCGAGAACGCTTGGAACGGCGTTCTCGTTTTCTGAAGAAGCGGAAGAGGGGGGGGGGGCTGTCATTGGTTTGATGCTGTCCGCCAAAACGGAACCACAAGCAACGGCACGCGATCATGTTCGCGCAAACCATGCGAGTGGTGAGGTGGGGTGTTCATGGGGGTTGTACAATCATGGATGTGGATCGAGCCGGTCGGTCAGGGAGAGGCGCGTTTCTTCCCAGTCTTCGCCTCGTCCAGGAACTGGTCCACGCCGAACACTTCTCGTATCCTTCCCGAACTGGACCCGGCAATCCTGCTCCTTTGCGCCTTCGAAGCCGATGCAACGGTACTTGTTCTTGCCCACGTTTGTACCGGTGAGGGTCTCGGCACGGGCGGTGCGAACGGTGGATGTCTGAGAATTGGGGCAAAGTACATGATGACGTTGACGTAGACTGAGTTGGATGGCGTGATGCGCGGGGTGCTAGAGGCGTCCGGTTGTAGACGGGGGAGTGGTGCTTGACGAGGCTATCGGGAGCGAATGGCGTTGATGTTTGGTTGCGGAAGGCCTACGGGGTTTGACTATCGCTGGGAAGGTCACTTCCACAGCGCGAGCCTAAAAGAAGAAACATGTCAGCGTGACTTCTGAGTGGAAAATCCCTGTTCCAACGTACCCTGCATGGCCATCGAGAAATTGAGCCTCCACCAAAGAGCCGTTTCCTCCCTGTTTTCCATCAGATATCCTGGCTGAGATCGGCGATCAGCCGTCCGGGTCGTCCATGGGTCGGGATGCGCTAGGAGGGCAGTGGCACGCGGGTCACAAACAACATGGCTCCGTAAGGACATGTAGAACGTGGAGATGCGGGAGATGCAGCTGAATCGTGACGAGAGACCGAAGGGGATGCGCTGCAGGTGTCTGGCGATGGACCATTAGCCTGGAGGTCATCCCTGCGATGTTTTCGTGAACTGAACTTACCAGCTTACGTTGTTCGGTCCATCCAGACCACACCACACATCTCCTTCATCTGTCTCCATCTCTCCGTGAGGCCAGACCAGTAGATCGTGGCCGCGTCATTGTCGTTCGTGCGGGCCATGTTGGCGAGGAAGGAACAGGTGTTCCTGGCTCAAAGGAGACCTGCAGAACGCAAACCAAGGCAGATGAGTATACAGAAACACATATCAGTAACAATGACGACTCACCTGGCCATCCCAAAGGGCTCAGTCGACGCAGAAGTCGATGTCGAGCAACGATGCAGGTGGGCGAAGGGCAAAACCAACCGTGTGAACAACGCCGAATTACCGCATTAGGACAATGTGGCGCGAGTCGGACAACGCCGACGTGCTCAACGTTGAGCGATCGCCACAGGATCGAGCAACTGTCTGTATTGTAGAACATTTATTAGTATGATAGATACATCTCAGTATTTTTTTGGTGTTTTCTGAATCATTATTGACGGAGATATGACACTCGAAAGGTCAAAACTCACCTCCCACGGGACTCTGCAAGTACTGGTGGATTTTTCCACACCTCTGCAGACGGTCAAAATTCTTCATAGTATTTTTTATAAACTTCATTGACAGGATAGATCTGAAATATACCGAATTGGAGGGATTGAATGGGACAATAGACTGCTACATTTGAATATATGCGTCATTATGGTCCAAAAGTCCACATATGCACCTTCGTTCCCGAATACAAAATCATTCAAGCCCATAGAAATGATAAAATAGCCATTTTCGGGTATAATACATGTACAGTTGTAATCTACAAAATATTTGAGGTTGAACGGTTGAGTGACGCTGAGAAACGAAGTAAGAGAGTCTGGTGATTCTTATGGCAAAACAAACTCGTCTCGACACTCAAAATGTCGCATCAGAATCTCGAAGGTTGCCCCGCTTCATCCACTCAAGATCTCAACTTCAAACCACTTCAGAAACCTTTCCAAGTATGTACAGGTGTGATATTCGAAGCCCACTATTTTACAGCTCACGCGATGAATTACTGACAGTGAAATAATGGAATCGCGGCCAAATAGACATGTTTTTGGGTGCGCGTGCAAACTTCGAGCTCATACCGCACCCAATTAAATCGTTAAAATTCTTAAAACTGAATACGTCCTTCAAATTACATATTCAATTGCTTTATAGATGAAGCCCTGACATGAAATCCGATGTGCAAGCCGTCGGCGTCGTTCCGAACGTTGCGCCACACCTGCGGAGATTGCGGACCGATTCCCGAAAAGGTCATCTTGCTCTTCAACCACGGTCCACGACCATCGCCGGTCTCTCCTCGTCCCTCACCCTTCTGGCCCTCAATATCGAGATGGGATGTTAGCGGGACTACTAGGTACGCGTTTCTGCCTCTTTTACGCTACCCACGCCCATCGATGTCCCGCGCAAGCTGCGAGTTGATCCTGGCCAAATGAGCTTGTGCGGGGCATTTTGCATGGCTCTCTGGTTCACAAACACATGCTAACGACGTCTTTTTGACTCGCAGGTCATCGTGCACCACCTCAGTGGTTGCGATTCCGAACGCAAGCCGTTTTACCGAGCACTGGAATCCCGTGAGCTATACGACGACGCCGTGTCCGAGCATCTCCCATGCTGGAGGGCTCTTGAGATGTAGCTGGACCATTGAATAGGTGAGCAACCTTCCTTTTTCTGCTCATCACCACCACCATGACCCCGCAATTCCACCAGCTATCGGCATGCGAGTGAGACAACAAGCGTCGCTTGATCTCTCGGTCAACGGACCCGCGCGCATTCTGGACGCCGCCATCCTGCCACCTCTCAATCTCCCAAAGACAACGAGAGCGCGTTATGCTGCTCGTAGCCATGATCTGGACACACGAACTCCGCACCCTCCCCTCGAACTTTGCAGTCCCACCCGCGCACTGCAAACCGTGCTGTCGCGACCAAATTGTCGAGGCTTTGCCTGCTAACATCGCACCACGCGGCGGCGGCGACGACGCATCTACCCAGTGAGGACAAGAACGGCGGGTTTGCGCTTGTTCTTGAGGTCAGCGCCCTCTTCTACCGCTGTCGACACCACGCGGTAGCCGACACCCACTCACCGTCCGGAGGAGAACCAGAACGACGCTTGCTCCCACGTGCAACGACTACCACCACGATGTATACCCAGAGCCGCCACTGCCACCACCATTCATCTACCCACACGCACTCGGTCCCAACGTCCGCATCGTTATCATCCGCCTCGTGGTGTTTACTGCGCCGCTTTTCCACCCACCACAGGCAGCCATTTCTAGTTTCCATACCTTGATGTCTATTGGTCATATTGTGTGCAGTCTACACTTCATTGTATGTAGATACATAAATACATTCTTGAATTGTAATAAAAAGCGGTAGGATGCCGAGACCAAACAGCATCGTAGATCCCCGTGAAAAAAAATATGATAAGCCATCTGAAAGAAGCTATGGGAGTATATGTATGCAGTGCAAGTGGTCCGAGGTCGATCGAGCAAGGATTGAGCCCTATAGAACCATCCGGCAATGGTGCAACCTAATGTGGAAGGTGGTTGACCAAATTGGGCTATGTTTGATCACTGCGCGGAGCGGCGTCGACGACGCGGAATGACACCGAAAAGGGTAATAGCAACAGCAAACACGTTTAAGGAATCTACAGCACGTGGATACATCCCCACAGCCATCTACAGCACTCGGATATATCCCTCAGTTATCTACAGTGGTCTGATACATCCTACAGTGTTCTACAGTGCTTGGATACATTCCCACCACCGCTACAGTACTTGGATACATCCTGGTACGCCCCACAGCCCTTGGATACATCCAAACCAGCATCTACAGTCCTCAGATATATCCCACCACCATCTACAGTGCTTGGATATATCTGCCATCACCTTACTGTCCTCGGATACATCCCGTATTGATCACAGCGCACTGATATATCCTCACAATAGTTTTATATCCTAATCCTAATCCTAATATCCATGTAACCCTGCTCCTGGTGCCAAATTTTTACCCCTAATGCACCCAGTAGGCCAACCCCAACCCCAGAGGCAAGAGGGATGTATCAGACCGCTGTAACTACAGGACTGTAACTACAGCGTCTGATGCATCAATCATTTACTGTAATTACAGGCTAGGGATATATCAATATACCAGGGAGGGCTGTGGCCGCTGCTTTACCAACATACATATACGCCATTATTTAGTAAGCTACACTGCTACAGATAATGTTTTTATTTAGTTGTTGCCTGTCTAAGCGC
>ML170315.1:5434-24508 GCA_004355085.1 Rickenella mellea | reverse complement strand
GGTCGACGATCCTCTGTAATCGTCAGGCAACTTCAGCACCTCGTGCGAATGGTTCGGCGAAAACTTCAAGCACTACCTTACCGGATGGAGTTGACGAAGGCACTTCAGGAACCACAGTCAAATTTCTGTTCTGGTCACATTGAACACGACAGTCTTGAGTATGGTTATCCAACTGCAGGAATGGAAGGCGCGGATCTCCGAGGTAATTCGTTACTTTTCCTTGCGGAATTCTCTTTGACATTCTTCATTTGCTCCAAGAAGCATAACGTACTCCATGAACGACAAGCGATGATCCTACCCAACCCAACGGCAATACATTAAATGTACACCTCAAATCCTGAACGTCGTGCTCTCACCAACCCAACTATTACATGGATTGTCTAATGTCTCCAGTCTCGTCAATTCCACGTTACGACGCCTTTCACGCAAGCCTGTCCCAACAGCTATGATACATGGTCGCTCATCTTGTAACTTCGCTCATTTGCATGGATCATAGCTTATCGTTGCATTGTGAAAGGTGTCCGAGGTATGTGATACGATCAATCGACCGCTTACATTCTCCTTCATATCTTCCTCAGTCATCCATTCATATTGCGCCCCGTCTGTCATCGCTTTGGTCGCCTTTTCTGACTCCTTCTACCAGCTCTGTCGCATCTGCTCTCGTTCTTTGCATATCTGGATGCGTTTCCACTGGATCGGCAGGACACTGTCAGACATGATTCACTTGAGCTTTCGCGTACTGGAAGTGGCTGTGTGGACCATTCTTCTGCCCACTCCCCTAATCGATTGGCATTCACTCAATACTATCGGTCCGCCCACATATCGAGTTCGTCATTCTTCAATATTGCTGGAACTTCATCCACCCATCCCAACCTATCAATCACGTTCTCTCGAAATCAGTGAGCGTTCATTCACTCCATGGATAAACGGCAAAGATCATCGTAGCCTCCGATATGGCTGATACACCAGCGAGCTCGCGTGCGGAACATCCATGCCTACTGACAGATTCGCTAATTATTGTCGGTTCAGTGGATGGATTTCAGGACACGGAGCCAGTCCCTGGTGATTCATCCCGTACTATGAATGGCCCGATGATGTCTCGTCTTTGCAGCAATGCTCGATGGAATTCGACTCGTTAGACATCGAATGTGATCGCACGATCCACACACCTCTGTCTCCATCTCCATTGCACGCTTTTGAGCTAATTGATCTTGCAAAATTCAACCCACGTATTCGCCTACCCCGTCTTCCGCCAACTTTGACGTATGCAGGTGTATCTCAAAGACCGCCGTGTTCAGTTTTGCCCAAGGTGTAGGATGGCGAGGTGGGTTGATTTTTGAGGCTTGCTTGTGATCACGGTGACTGGGCAGTTGATGTATTCGCAGTCCATTCCCCTTTGTTTTCCGTCTCCGCTGGTGTTGACCATTCAGTATCCTGAGAACCGGTTAGATCAAGCGCAATGGTTTTTCCACAAGCACTCGATGTCCGTACACAAAGGCACTTGATGAGGATTCTATAATCCATATCGCTATGGCCTTATTTCGTGTCCTCCCTCGTCCATCAATGTCAGCCTGATGGTATCCTTCCGACACCGCACCTTTTCATTTGATCAGCACGAGACCACATCATCTCCACACACAATGACGTTTGATTCCTTCCGGGAATCACGCGTTTGTGTGTCACGGGGCAAACGTGGTCAGCGCGAGGCGTGGATCAATTCCAAGGGTTGTCTGGTGATGCCAAAGGAGTCTTACTGTTGATTAAAGCATGTTCTTCTCATCATCGCATCGCATCGCATGACAACATTCCTTCGTATCCAACTCAAGTAGACGGTTTCACCAGCCACGTCGGAGGTGCTATTCCCGCCGTTGCTTTTCACGCACAGTACACCGGTATGGTGCTGTATCAATACCTCTGGCGGATTCGAGCAACCGATGTATCGCTGGTGATGCTGGTCTGCTCGTAAGGGTCTGGATACGATTCGCACTGAAAACCCGCTGTCCGCAGTTTTCAGAAATTTTGTCTCAGAAGATTTACAGCTCGCCGAAGCGAAAGCGCCTTCGGGTTTCTTACGATCTCCTGCTTTGTTCATTGAATGTTTGGTATGTCTTGCCCCCCTTCTCTCATCATGCCTTTTGAGGACGAGATATCTATTTTCGTTTTGAACAGATATCACCAAGCGTACCAACATTGACCCATGTTTAGATTTACAAATCCAGATATCGCATGTTATGGCTCGCCCTCACTCCTCGATTTATCCTCCGTGGAATTACTCTATCTTTCGTCTGTGTCCGCTATTTACTCGAATGGTGACACGTCCGCCAACATCTGACGCGATGCGCTTGACGAGGGCGTTTATTGCATCTCATACCCCATGTGAGAAAATTTGAAACTGTATTAATTCTCATTGTCTTTCATGAGCGCGGCATGCGTATCGCAGTGTCTAATAAATTTCTCGAATGAACTTCAAAACAGAGTATTACCACTTGATTCGCCAAAGCTACAATCTCGAGAACCAAATGTTTTTGTTTTCTTTCGGGAGTGGAAATCATGGGTTTTCGTGAGTGCCACCGTCTCCTAGATCTAGAAACGGTCGGGTGTGGTATCAGATTTTGTTTCTGTGAAATCTCACTGAGATTTTTCACCACGCCCGGGGGTATCAGGAGGATGATTGCGGGCCGAATACCCGTAAGCGATTTACGTTTACGTTTACGTTTGCCTCTTTGCTCTGCGTGCTACAGAAGATTCGACAACAACATCGATATTCACCACAACACGGATTGGCATGGATTGGCGAACCAGATTTCCCAGAACTCATTCTGTAACTTACTCGTTTTGCTGGTCGTTTTGGTATGACGAACTGCAAGTTCATTGGTATCAAGAACCATGCGGAGCTGCTCTCGCATCACGATCCACGCATAAAGAACTTCTTTGGTCTTCGCTACCACCTACTGTCGGATTCCAGTGGCTACTCGACCCAACATCTGCGATCAAATTTGCTTACAGGTCGACGATCCTCTGCACGAATCGTGCAGCTTCGACATCTCACTTCGTGACTCATTGAAAGCTTCACGGCACCACGCTGTCTCACGGAATTGACGAATGAACTTCAGGAACGAGGTACAGAATATTCTTCAAAATCTCATGGACCACGATGGATTTGGAAGTCTATCCACCCGGTGGATGGTTCTCTAACGCCATGCACGGACGGCGCGGGTCTTCGAGCTAATTCGTTGCTTTTTGGAATTCTCTGTGACATTTCTTCAGTCACCTCAAGAAGCATAACGGGCTCCACGAGCGACAGACGACGATCCTTCCCGGACCGATCGCAATGGCGATATTAAACGTACATGAATGTGGTGCTCCATCCCATCCAACCATTACATGGATTCTCTAACGTCCCCAGTGTACTCCTTCCACGTGAACCTGGATTTCCAACAGCTACGATGCACGATCACATATCTGTTAGCTTTGCTCGTCTGCATGGATTAAAACGGATCACGGTCTTGTGGAAGGTGTCCGTCGGACGAGATGCGACAAATGGTGTGCTGCCAACCGCCCTCCTCAGTCGTCCACTCGTATTGCGAGTTCAATGTCGTCACTCCAGCCTCTTTTCACAAATCCTTCCCCTAACGCTGACGAATCGCCTCCTCGGATCTCGTTCTTCGAAAGCATTGGTGCGTGTCCACTGGATCAGAGAGCACTCCTACGGATATGATTCACCCCGGTATTCATGTACTAGAAGTGACCGCGTGAACCATCAGCCGTCTGGACGGGGTCCTCGTTGGTCCATAACGTCACTTGTCGCTATTGCTTTGACCAGGCATCGAGCTCGCCAATTCATTCAGTATTGCTATCCTTCATTCGTCCTCTGCAATCTGTCGATCACGTTCTCCAATGTCTCGGTATCAGTGGGCATGCATATTCGTTCCATGCCTCGAAGACGATGACCCATCGTCGCCTCCGATTTAACCAGATTCTCCAGCGAACTCATGTGCAGCATTACATCCATCACTGCCAAATATTCGCCCCACATTGGCAGGTCCGCGGACGGATATTTTGTTTGCGAATCGAAGTTATGGAATATTTTGGCATTCCAATGCTGGCACGATCATGTCTCGTCTTCGCAGCGACACTCAATGGAATTGGAGTTTAAATTCCCTTACTAAACATCGACGGGGATGGCATGATCCCCACGTGCTGTCTCCCGGTCTTCCTAACGCGATATCAGGCTAACAGCCTTGCAAAATTCAACCCATGCATTCGCCTGCTCATCTCCCGCCAAATTGGACATATGCAGGCCCATTTAACAGACCGCTGTGTTTATTTGTTGGGCCACGCAAAGGGCGGACTTGTGGGTTGACTTCCTGAGGTTGGCTTATAATCGTGTGTGATCGGCAGTGGCGACATTTCGCACGTCTTTTTCGTCTATGTTTGAACTGCGATGGCGTTGATCATTCATTATCCTCAGAATCGGATCGATCAAGCGCTATGACTTTTCACAAACACTCGATGACGTTACGCATGTCCGCTGTTGTGATTATCCGCATCATCAAATGATTGTCAAAGATAAGTTTCCCATTATCGTCTCTGAATTCCATTATGATTGACATCTATTTCAGCAGATTCCGACACAATATCTCTTTTGTTTTAGAAGACGGACGTATATATAGAGATCCTCTCAATAACATCTCGCTACGCCATTCACAACTATCGTCAAATTCTGGGCATACGAAGGCTTCAACATCGCATCCTATCCCTTGATCTGCTCGCGCCGATGCCAATTACAACATACGACGTTTGATTCTTCTGTTAATCATGCTGTCGCATATCTGCATGCATGTGCCTACGACGCGGCTCAATTTCGTTGGATTTCTGGTGCTGCTTGATTTCGATTCAACATTTTATATCCGTCACCTATCTCATCATCTCCTTCATCGCATGACAACATTCTTTCGCATCCTATTCCAGTAGACGGTTTCACCAATTATATCAAAGGGGCATTTCCCACCATTGGCTTCGGCTACAGCACATATGTCGTGCTGTATCCAAATCTCTGGCTGATTTGATACTCCAATGTAACGTTGGTGATACCTGCTCTGCCCGTATGGGTCTGGATATGAATCGTACCGAAATTCGCCGTCAGCAGTTTTTAGAAATTATGTCTCAACATATTTACAGTTGGCCAACACGGGAACGCCCTCGGGTTTCGTACAACCGGCTCTTTCCGTTGAATGTTTGGTACGTCTTACCCCCTCTCTCCTAGAGCCTTTTGAGGACGGGATATTCCTTCCATCTGAGCAGATATCACCAAGCACACCACCATTGACGGCATATTCAGATAGACAAACCAAAATCGCACGTTATGACAGGTCCCTCTAACTCCTATATTGGTCTTCCTTGAAATTTCTCGATCTTGCCTCCACGTCGGCCATGCACTCGAAAGGCGACGCATCTGCCCATCTGTGGCTCGATGCACTTGTCGATAATTCGTATCTCATATCTCATGAGAGAGAACGTGAAACCGTCTTACCTCCTCATAGTGGCCTATGAGCGCGCCGTGCGTATCTTAGATTTACATACTGTGTTGTTCAATAAATTTCTCGAATCAACTACAAAACAGAGTGTTACCACCTAATTAGCCGAAGCTTCATTCTCGACCACCAAATCCCAATGATGTAGAAACGGTCGAGTGCGGCGTCTGAGTTTGTTCTGTGAATTGCGAATGATTTTCCAACAGTGGCAAGCTCCGCCGGCTGATTTCGGGCCGAATGCCCGTTAATCGATGACGTGGCTCAGAGCTTGGCTACCTTCGTCATTCACCGCAGCACGAATTGGCGTGGATTGACGAACCATATCCCCAAGGATGCATAATGTGCCATGCTGGCTTTGCACGTCCTCTGGTATGAGTATGACGAACTGCAAACCCATCGATATCAAGAACCATGCCAGCTGCTCACGCATCCATCACGAACCACGGATCAAGAAAAAATCTTTTGAACTTCATTACTACCTGCTGTGGAATTCTGGTGGCTACTCAACGTAATATCTATCACTTTTACTTGCAGGTCGACCAACTTCTGTTCGAATTCTGCAGCTTCGAGGATCTGGATACCTCCGAGTCTCTTGCGGACATCTCGTTCATGAATGGCTCGTCGAAAGCTTCAAGGTACCATGCCGTCTCACGGAATTGACAAATAAACTTCAGGAACCGAGGAACCGAGCCATCCCGTCGGAGTTCTATCCATCCGGTAGATGGTTCTCCAACGCCATACGTGGAAAGCGCGGATCTCCGAGGTATTTCTTCTCTCTTTCTGTGGCGTTCTCTCTGACAATTTCTTTCATTAACGTCAAGAAGCGTGACATGCCCACGAGCGACGATCCTTCCCGGTCCGACGGCGATACGTTAAACGTACACTTCGCGATCTCAACGTGCTCCCTCCCTCACAACCACCTATTACATGGATTCTACAACGTCCGTAGTCTCGTTGAGTCTCCCGTCACGACTCCTTCCACGCAAGCATGGGATTCCAGCAGCCTCGACGCATGCTCACCGATCTTACGGCTTTGTTCGTGTTCGGATTTTGATGTATCGTAATTACGTGGAAGGTGTCCGTCGGAGGCGATTCGACAAATTGGCTACTTACAGACATCCTCCTCCGTTATCTCCTCGTATTCACGTTCGTTGTGCTCGCTCCAGTCTGCTTTACGGCTCCTTCCACCAGCTCTGACGAATACCCTCGTTCTTCGCATGCATGGGTGCGTGTCCACTGGATTAGAGGATTCCGTCGGACATAACTCACTCAGACTTCACTTACTGGTGGTGACCACATGAGCGACTGATCTTGAGCGGCGCTCTCTTTAATCCATTGGCTTTCAATCATCCCCATCGCTTCGACCAGGTATCGATCTCGTCATTCATGCATCATTGCTGGCCTTCTCCGTCCGGTGTAATCTATGGTTCACGACCCCGAATGTCTCGATTTCAGTGAGAGCTCATAGTTGGTTCCGGCTCATTCCTCGAAGATAACTCTCCGTCATCGCCTCCAATTGTTCGTGATATACCAGCCATTCCGCGTGCAGCATATCCATGACCACAGAATACCCACCTATATTTCTCAGCTCAGCGGATGGATATTAGGCAACGGGAATTTCCTGGTATTGCTCACACTTTGAGGATGACGTGGTGATGTCTCGTCGTAGCGATGCTCAATGGAAACACAGATCCATCCCTCTCATTAGATATCGAAGATCCGCGGATCTCTGTCTTCCCTCTCCAACGCCCGGTTTCGTGCTAAACGGTCTTTTCAAAACAACTCACACATTCGGCTACCCGTCTCCCGCCAACTTCGACATATGCAGGTGTATCTAAAAGACCGCTGTGTACAGTTTTGCCCGTATCGCCATATTCCAGTGTGGGTTGATTCTTATAGGCCTGCCCGAGTTCGTGCGCGGTTTTGCGTTTGTTTTTTTTTTTTATTTTTTTTTCTTATTTTTGGGGTTCGATGTTGTTTTTGTTTTTTGTCTTTTCCGAGTCTGTTCTGTTTTGTGTGGTTTTTCCGGCGCGTCCTTTTTGGAGCGCGCGTGTGGGCTTTGCTCTTGTGCGGGTGTTGTGGGATTGGTGTTTCTCTCTCTTGTCCGCGTTTTCTTTTGCTTTTGATGTTTTTTGTTGGGTATCGCTTTTTTTTCTCGGTGTGTGTTTTTGTGGGTCTCGTCTCCACGATCTCTCCCTGCGGTTTCCATTTTTTTTGTCATTTTGTGGGTGTTTTTCGCGTGTGGTCTTCTCCTTTTTGCTTCTTTCGCGTCCATGTCCGTTATGTGTGTGGGCCTGTTGTTTTTTTTTGGGTTTCCGGTGTTGTGTTTTTTGTGTGGTAAGTTTGGGGGGGGTTTATTTCCTTTGGTTTTCGGTTGTTTTGAAGGATTCTTCTTTTGTGTTTCGGGTTTTTGTTTCAGCATTTCTTCTTGTTCCACGCCCTTGTGCCTTCAGTGTTTTTTCGCGTCCTCTTGTAGTGGTTTTTTTCAGCCGCGTCGTCGGTGTTGTTGTTGCTGTTGTTTTTTGTGTCGTGTAGTGCATCATTGTTGTGCTTCGTCGCATCTTGTGGCTTGTTGGACCATCTGTTTTCGTCTGGTGGTGCTTGGTGTTCTGGTTGGTTGGGCAGCAATCCGTTTCACACTGAAATGTTTGTCTGGATTTCCAACAGGCTTCACGGCTTTCGAAGACTCGTGGATCACGGCCAAATTTTATCTTCCAGCGATGTTATGTCATGCGAAAGCGAACGTGCTCTTGAGTTTCTTACACAGTCTAGCTCCCTTTTTGATGGCTGGTACGTCTTGCTCGCTGGCACTTCTACGATTTTTCAAGCACAGGATATTCACTTTTTTGTTGATGATATGCTTCACCCAGAGGTTAAGAAAATTGACCTCATATTCAGCTAAACTAGAGCAGATGGACGGGCTCCCTCTACCGCGCTTAAAAATTCTTTGGATCTCGCAAGCGCCACTCATAGCATCGCGGCCTGTCGGTCTCGTCTCCCCATGTCTTCTATGCTGTTTCACGGTCAAATGACGTTCTGAAGCTCAATGTGCCTTTATGTCATGTCATATTCGAGTAGAAGTAAAACTGCACTATGTATTTCTTCTCACTTATGCTTTCGAAAAAGTCAAACATATCAAGAATGAGGGAGTTCAATTACACGCCTTGAAAATGTGTTTTGATGAAATGAAAAAAAAGGTTGGAATACAAAGACGATATCGCTCGTTTGTGATAATAAACATGCTCAAATATCTCGTGAATCTCGTGTGAGTTTCAACATTGTGGGATGGGAAATGGAACTGTACTAGATCATTGACGAATGCGCCGTTTTACGAGAAAAGAACCTGACTGTTAAAGACAGAAATTTCAAGTCTGTTGCCGTCACCATCAGCCGTGAGTGGATGAAAGCTCAACAAGGACTCACTCTATCATCTGATTCAAGCTCCCATCGCAGTTTCGACCCGACTTTGTCCTTGAGTTCGAGCAAAACGTCCTCTGAGATGCCCGGACATTTTATAACTTCCAGCGACTGCAGTCCCATCCCCGGTGCTGCGTTAATCATCAAATTTTCCACCAACGCCCTTATCTCCCACTCCGCCAGCCGATCGCAACGCGTAAACCGGAGGTGGCGAAGATTCGTAAAGTAAGTCCATTGGTCTGGGGTATCACGGAGCGAAATGAAGGCGGTATCGTCGGCTTCGATGTGAATGGTGTGCGCAATCTCGCAGCCACGGACAAGCCCTGTCAAGAATGGAAATGGTTTGTATGTATAATAGGGTGGACGATAAACTCCCAAAATCCTAACGTTGATGATGGAGCCATACGGAAACAAATCACCCCTGTCGAAGAGATAAGATGGATAGTCATTGCTGCGACCCAGAACATTCTCCAGGGAAAGGTTAATCGTAGACGGTGAGAGGTATGACAAATTCACATATAAAGGCTCGATGACCCATTCATAGGTGATATATTTAAAAGTAATTTGGAGGGTATCAATTGGAACGGAGTGACGGTTTGGTTTTGCAGGGTAGGAGCCACATGGAACTCCTCGCAGGCTTCCAACAAATGTCAATGACAAGAACTGAAGATTTGTCATGGAGTAAATTGATTCTAAAAGTTCACAGAGGGGTTCTATCTCGTCGGTATACCACTCGAAAAATGTCACTTGGGACATAAATTTATGCTTTGGCAAGAGGGCGAAATCGTAGCCGTGGATGTGGGACAGTGATGGTAAGTCCCATGAAGAGAGATCAATGTAGTAATCGTTGTAGATATGCTGCAAACGGGGCAGCTGCAAACTGGGAGGAGCGTTGGTCGGAATAAGCGCTTCCTCGCTCGCTAGGTGTTTATACGCAATTCGCAGTTGCGTCCATCGATCTGAATGTGGTCGCAAGCGCTGTATAAACCCGAACGCCGACCGCAGCTCCTGATCGGCACACGCAATTGAGACGTCAAGATCCGCATGCCCCGAGCGCGACAAAAACGCGTCAAATTGATCCTCTGAGTAAAAATCTGAAATCCTCGACCAGAGCAGTGGGGTACGGAGCGAAACTTGTCGAAAGTACTGACAAACGTGGGACACGCGTTTCCCGAACATGCGATTGTCGGTCATGTAGTGACCAGACTCGAAAATCTGGGCAAGAACCTCGCCAGGGAGTGACTTCATCCCTTCATCCAGAGTCATCGGAAGACAAGCCTTTTGAAGGCTTTTGATCCTCCTTCGAAGTTGACCTTGAACGTGGTTCAACGCCGCCATACATATTTTGGCATCATCGAGAGCCTGCCGAAGTCCACAAACTTCGGCTTTGCTTTTAGGTGAACCGTGAATAGACATACTAAAGGTCAACGACATTGTGTCATCAGACAGAATGATCACTCTTGGAATGACTCACGGTTCACAGGCGACGTCATCCCACACTTCATCTGCGTTTGCGCTTTGAGACCTATGGTTCTTCAGCCTCGTCAGAAACCTGATCAAGTTGTCCAATCCCGGTATCCCGACAGAATTTGCGATTGGGATTCTGGTACTGTCCATTGGTGACGTTCAGGGTTGGACTGGGTTGACACGGTACGAGAAACACAGATTAGTATGGCCAGCTGGAGTTCCAGGTGATAAGAGATCGTTGAGCAGGGCAAATCCAAGAGATCGAATGGGTGAACGAGTTAGTGGATGAATGCGAGATCTAGAGGATGAGCCCGAGCTTGATTGTAGAAAACAAAAACAAATTTTGCCTCAATTAGATAATATTTGTTCCTGGGAAAGTGCTACGGAAGTATCCGGGATTGAACAACACCAAAGGACGAACAAATTTGTTCCCATCGACGAGACACTTAACAATACAGTACATTCATCATTCACCAAAGGGAACCGTCATCTAGCACAACGAATGCTTTTCTGATGCAACATTTTATGGGTGTCAGACTGACTCGTCTCAACCACTGCGAAACCGACGGATCGGCTGCAACCATCCAACTGCAATAAAACTGCTTTCAACGATCTCGATGTTGTCTATAATCATTGCTGCTTCCTCACCCGCCGGACCTCCTTGATCAGCTTCCACAGCCAAGACTCTGTGAGACGAATCCCCACGAGCGTCGACAGGTCGTACGCGAAAGGCTTCGGGGAATTCTTGAAGTTCGGTACCATTCCACCAGAATGATTTGATAAAGGAAGTCGAGGAACCTGCTTCTGGTCGCCGAGGTAATTTCTAAACTGTTCTCCTTCATATGGGTTGCTCAGCCCTCATCAGATCCGGTTGAACCTTCCTGTCATTTGTCGCAAGAAGTGGAAAGCTTACCACGATCATCGCCCATTGCTCTTCGATCCGGACTCGTGGCATCGCCGTGACTCTGTCTCTGACTATTTAAAGATTCGTTTTTGTACGCTCCTTCCTCCAGTTCAACTCTTTCGTCCTCTCCTTCTCCAGTCTCGCACTTGTACCATGACAATTCTATCCGCGTCCATTGTCTGGTGATGATCTACGCAAATCCAAGTCTCTCAATTCCTGGCGACTTTCGTTACTCAGCACCACCGTGCCACTTGTCGTCCATTGCAGGTCCCAATGCCACTCCGCACTTGTCTTCACGGTGGTCACGACCTCACGTAGGACTTGCCAGGACTTGCGAAGAGACGGACTCCTAAAAGTTTTACCATCGGGCGTAATTCATGCCCGCAATTCATCGCGTCATCGCGTCATCGCGTCATCGCGTCATCGGCGTCATCATTTCCTCAGCATCACCCATTACTCGGAGTTGCGTTCAGTCGAGCGCTCCTCCTCGCATCTCGTTGTGTCGTGTATCACGACCCTTTCCTCACACCTTCGTTCTCCGAAATTGCAGAGCGTATATTTTCACCTATCGCATCGTTGTCGGCGTCATGAAAGAGGCTTGTGCCTGAAAGCGTCTGGAATATGCAATGGACCTCCGAGATGTTTATGTTTCCACTCCTGATACCCGCTCTTAGTCTTTAAAACCGCGTCGTTATCTATACAAGTCTTCCGCCGGCTGGAAACATCCGTAGGCTACCATTCCTGTCACCTGAATGTGCGCCAGATATCCAGCGATCTGCGGCGAACAACTGCTTCGCGCCTCATTCCTACCTGGATGCTACTTTCTCTTAAAGTTGGGGACCGACTGACCTTGCTCTACGCACATTTCAGGTTGTTCACCTTGTTCAGTTACCAAAACCATAAAATTGATCCTCCGGAACCTGTTTCTCCCATTCATGGCTTATTCTACCCGTTCTTTTATCTGCCACTAGATCGATCTGAATCATAATATACTCCAATCGTGACAGTGTACGCACGAATCGCATGTCGACGGATATGCGACTCTCTCATCCACAAGGATCTAATCAACAACACGACGCCTGCACATCGAATCCGATTTTCACTCCCACTGAAAACCGATGCTATGGGATTTTTGCGGGTCGATTGTTCTAAAACTGGATCTTGTGGATCAATCAACCTGGGTGGTCTTTGTTCGCTTTGCGTCTTTTCCACCGTGCGCTTCATTGCTGATCGGACGTGAGGAAGGTGTGTTCGCGACCCTCTGATGCGTTTCGGCGATTCTGTGTGTTGACTAACGCTGCCGTTGATATCAGGTGAGCATCCCTCTTCACGCGTTCGGTCTCTCGTTTAGCATCGGACTTCGATTGACGATGTCACGCCCAGAGGTCCATATGGTTTGCTCTGTATTGTCTCCCTGGAATTATCGATCACCCACAACACATCCACGATTCGATCAGCATATAGTGATCGTTCTGTGGCGGCAATAGTCATCCACGAGGATCCACGCGGGGGATATTTTCACCAGCGAAAGCACCAAAATCCGCAGCTTCCAGTACGCATAATTTGTGCCATAACGGAATCTGTGGATTACAATGAACAACGTCTCTGCTGGTGATGTTCTGACTTCCCGGTCGGCAAATTGTTTATGACGATGTGGTATTGACGAATAATTCCATGGTTCTCTACGGCGTCGTTTTAGGTCACAAACTACTCTGAATCCTGCTTTTCTTCAACTACCGATCCCTTCAAGAACCCAACAGAGAATGTATATCCAATATAAATGCACACGGATCCCCATAACTCAAATACGGAAGACTCACACACAGTCAATAGATCGTCCGATTCAATTTCTTAGAATCATACTGTATTGTTCTGAAGTCCTCAGAATTTTCAATTGTCCGTGGGGATCAGCTTCTCTTGCTTTTGTTCCGATCTTCGGTTTGTAAGGCACTCTGATGACTGCCGATAGTCTTCCACTGGACCAGGGATCTCACTCGTCATTCGTCTGACAAATTATGTCGCGGCCGAACTCGTTTCTCATCCACAATCTCGCGCTACCGAAATCCAAATAATGAACCCGCATTGCTTTCGTCATGCGTAGCAACGTCAAATTCGGCAATGTATTCTGTCAGAATCCTGGTGTCGCCTTATGCCGTTTACAGTGGGCTCTCATTCGCAATGTGGAACACCTTGCATTTGAAGCTTCGGTTGCTTCCATACATTTTACTGCATTTATTCTTGCAAACTGTAAGATCGTGGGCGATTGAACCATGCTTTTACACTCACGACGATACATCGCCTCGACTGATGCTCGTCATCAACAGATGAAGTGACATAATTGCTGACGCGCCAGATGTAATTTTGAATGTTGGATCACTTGAGCGCGTCGTGCGTATCAAGCTCAGTGTACATATTATACTGGAAAGTCGATGACATGCATTAAAATGTTTCAATGAATGACAAACAACGCAATGACACCGTGTTCTTGGTGAGATATTCTTCTTCTATATACCTCAAGATTCTTGTGCGGGTGTGGAACATGACGGAAGGATGTGGATAGTACTGAGGTGTCGTCAAATGTATGTCAATTCTATTGTCGCCATCATCGACTGAGACATGTTGAAAGACCAACGAAGACTCACTGTCTCGTTATTCAAAGCTCCCATCGTAGTTTTGAGCCGACTTGATCCCTGAGATCGAGTAAAACACCTTCTGAGATTCCCAAGCACTTTATGACTTCAAGTGACTGCAGTCCCACCCCAGGCGTCGTGCCAATCATCAAATTGTCCACCAAAGCCGGGAGCTCCCACTCCGCCAGACGATCGCAACGCCTAAACCGGAGGTGGCGAAGATTTTCAAAATATGTCCATACGTCTGGCGCATCATCGATCGGAATAAAGGTGGTATTGTCAGCTTCGATGTGAATGGTGTGTGCATTTCTGCAGCCTCGTACTAGCTCCTTTAAGAATGGAAATGGGTCGGGCGTATCACAATCTGGACGATGAACACCCAAAAGCCTGATGTTGATGATCGAGCCGAAGGGAAACGACACCCCCCTAGAGAAGAGATAGAACGGCTCGTCACTGCCGCGATCCACAACATTCTCCATCGTAAGGTTGATTGTAGACGGTGCAAGATATGACAGAAGGAGATATAAACGATCTATGATCCATTCATAGGTGATATATTTGAAAGTAATTTGTAGGGTGTCAATCGGAACGGAGTGACGTGTCAAGTTTTCTGTAATCAGGTAACTTAAAAAACACCTTCCTCGCATCCAACAAATGTCAACGACAAGAGCTGGAGATTTGACATGGAGTAAATTGCTTGTGAAATTTCGGTGAATACTGCCGCCTGGTTGGTGATCCACTCGAAAGATGTCAATTGTGACATAAAGTTTTGCGTTGGAAAGAGGAAACGATCGTAGCCGTGGAGGTGAGATATGGACGGTAAATCCCATGAAGAAAGGTCTATGTGGTAATCATAATAGAAGTGCTGTAAGCGGGGAAGCTGCAAACCCGGACGAGCGGTCGTCGGAATATGCGCTTCCCCGCTCTCTGGGGGTTTATACCTAACTCGCAGTTGTGTCCATCGATCTGAATGTGGTCGCAAGCGCTGTATAAACCCGAACGCCGACCGTAGCTCCTGATCGGTACATTCGATTGATACGTCGAGATCCGCATGCCCCGAGCGCGACAAAAAGGTGGCCAATTGATCCACTGTGTAGAAATCCGCAATTCTCGACCAAAGCAGTGGGTTGCGGAGGGAAACTTGTCGAAAATATTGACAAACGTGGGACATGTGTTTTCCGAACATGCCATTGTCGGTCATGTAGTGACCAGCCTCGAAAATTTGTCCGAGAACCTCGTTCGGGAGAGATTTGATACCATCCTCCAGCGCCAATGGAATGCAAGACTTTCGAAGCGTCTGGATTCTCCTTCGCAGTTGAGCTTGAACTTGGTTCAATGCATCCATACAGAGTTTGGCTTCATCAAGCGACTGCCGGAATGATTTACCAGCATCTGGAGAGAGTGAACCACTGCTTGATGTGCTTCTGGAAAGGCAAGTGACATTATATATTGTTACAATGGACTATAGCTCTGAATTTGACTCACTTGCCATATGGTACGCGATCCCAAACCTCATCCGCATTTGCGCCGTGGCTCTTCAATAGAGTTAAAAGTGTGATCAGATTGTCCAATCCCGGGATGTCAATACGCGTGGCCATTGGGATTGTTGTTCCGATTTTGTTCGCGGTCTGTAAAAATAAGGAAAACCAGGTTTGCCAGAGCCAGGAGAGCTTAGGACACAGTGGCAAGACAAGGTTGCAAGGAGGAGCGAGTTAGTTGAAGGAATGCAATAGCAAGAGCGCGAAATTGGGACCCACGAGGTTGGTAACTAACAGTGCTGCTGCATTGGGGTAGCAGAAATCCGCGACAGGCTATAAAAATTACACTTTCCGCAACGATGAACTTGGACGGAGAGCAGAGAGCAAAGAAAGAGTCAATCGGAAGTACCCGAAGCAAACAACACCAAATAAATATTTTACCCACATTTGTTTCCGCACCATCCATGCGGAAATTTATCCACGACTCGAATACAATCGTCATTCACTCTGCTACATTCCGTGCCGGTATGCATTTATTCCGACTCGAAATGCTGTGGTGTCGGATTCTGCCAGTTAATCGTCTCAAGATCCATGAAGGAGCCTAAGACCGCCGCTTTTGCACACATGGAGAAGCTATCCAACTCTCTTGTGTATTGGGAACTCCTGGCTCGAAAATGAAACACGTTTAGCGGGATTCTGTTCTCGGATGTCGTTGATACTGCTTCAACCGTTGCTCACAGATCTACGTCCACAATCAAGGCTCTGACGAATCCTCACTAGCCCCGACAGTTCGTACGCGGAAAGGCTTCTTTCAGGATTTGGCCAATGCTTCCAGTTCATTCCTATTCCATCAGAAGAATTGATGGAGGAATTTGAGGAACCTAGTTCGGAACTCCGAGGTATTTGTCTGAACTTATCTCCTTCGATTTGGTCGCTCAACGTTCGGCAGTTCAATTGGAACTTCTTTTCTCATTTATCGAAAGAAGAATGTCATCACAACCAAAGGCGACCGACATCCTACCCGGACTCACGGCGTCAACGTGCCGAGGTGCTAGGGAATACAAGACGATCCGTACCCCAAGGCCCCATTGTTCCGCTCCGACTATTTCACCTAACCTCCCACCATTTCAAACTCAAGCACCCGATTCATTCGACATAACCTGAATGTCAGTCTCCAAAGTCCCGGAGGCCACTCGCCATCTAACACCACCGTAGCGCTTATCGCTCGCAATAGATCCTATAAAGAACGTATGGTCATTTCTGAAGTTATCTACGCCCGTGGATTTTGGTGTCCGGTTGGCCTTTCAGAACTTGCAGAGGAAAGGGTTCCAAAACCTACACATCACACGCTCGCATTTTTTCACACCTCAGCTTCATCCATATATTCTGAGTCACGTCCTGCCGCCGAATTGGCATCTCAAACGTCTTTGTGTCCTGTAATACCACTCTTCCCTCCGGGTCAGCTTGTTTTTCCATGAAGACGGCCACGTACTGTTCCGCTACCGCAACGCTTACCTTCATGGATGCATTATTTCCCAAGAAAGAGTCTGGAGGAGGAACTCGACCTCCGAGATGTACATTTCTTCCGCTCGTGTCTTCAGTCTCCAGGATACCAGATTTGGCGTATATATCTGAGGCGTCCTGTCCACCGGTGGCCATATAATCTCCTCCGGATATAGTCCTTATCGTTATTATCACTTGGACATGCGAGACATCCAGCGATCGTTGATCACCTCCGCACGGCTCCCTTTCTGACTCACGAAATCATTTCCTGGTACAATTGGGCGTCCGGCTCCGTTTCATTGGTTTCGATTCGCTGGTTGTTATCATTTCCAACGGCAAGAACCGGAATATCGTTTTCTCTCAACCAGCTAGGCGGTATTACTGTCGTAGTTCCGCCCAAGAACACAGACAACCCAGCTATGATATTGCCTTTGATACTATCGTACCAACGAATGTTCCAATCTTCGTTCCACACAAACCTAGTCCAACATCGCCACGCACAAAGACTTCCGTTTCTCACTGAAAGTCGCTGCGCTGTATTTTGCGGTTCCTCGATAGGCAAGCTGTGGACCAATGGCATCAGGAGTGTTCTTTGGTGGAACGAATTACAGGTGTTCCTTGCTGTTTGGACCTGGGTACGTTGTGTTTGCTCGACCAAAATCAGGCATTCGAGAGTTCTGCCGTTCTTTTAACACCTCGGCTTTGTACAAGAACTGGTCAGGTGTGTAGTCCAAATCGAAGACAGGCATCATCTTCATTGGCTTTGCGGTCTCATTCATCAATCTACGATCCACTCCCACAGATCCTTATCTGTTATTTATACCTTTATTCTGGAACGCTTCATATCGACGATTTAATGGACACATACACTCAAATTCTAGAGGCAGTAGTCATCCACGCGGATCCACGCAGAGCAGCTATTTCACCAGCGAGTGCATCGTAATCCGTTGGCTCAAGTAAGCACGATTTGTGACATAAATTGAGCCTCGGATCAAAAGAGCTTTGTAAAACGCTGGTGATGTCCTGCTGACCCGCTCGACCGACTTGTTATGACAATCTGTTTGTAGATGTTCATTCCATGATTACTCTGACATGTTACCACCAACGGCTTTTCTGAATTCGACTGCCGATCCTACCGCGTGCTAAACAAACGAAGTTGATGTCGAACTCCATGGGTCCTCATGACTGAAGCTAAAAGAATAGCACACAATCAACCGAATTTGATTCTTTACTAGAACCATGCTGTCGTTGAATGTTATTGGCTTTAAATTGTCTATGAGGATCATCCTCTGTTCGATTTCTGATTTTTTGGCTTGGTTTTATCGAGTGCAGTTGCCTTGTTTGAATTTCAACGATCTCGATCGTGTCTTCGCGACGAGTGGCTTTGTTTTACGCTCCAAATATTCGCGATTGGGTCTATTGGTCAGTACTCAACCAGGTACTCTGCGGCATCAAAATCGTTTCGACCTCGCACAGAAAGATAAATGGCTACGTTGAGTCTCTCTTTCCTTCTCGTTGGTTCAATTACCCTCGCTGATATATATCGTTCATTTGCGAGCTGTCTCCTCCTGTCGGAGTTGGTTCACATTACGTTCACAAATTCATTCACGGTCTTCGATGAGCTCGAACATGTCTACACAGTCAGACGTACCATCTGAACTACCCTCCATTGATATTCAAGTTTCCGACCTGTTCCACGCGAAAATGTTGAATTTTGAATCTCCATGATGGTAAGTACTATGATGGGACCTCTGAGTAGCTGCCGACGCCATTCAAGGTCGAACCTCGGACGATCCATATCTTATTTCTACCCATCTTCTCAAGGAAGGCAAAAATCCCTCATCTTCCGTCTCCCATCGCGTACTGCACGTCAATTTCCACGCGCCTTACCGTAACCCACCAGAAAAGAATACGACAAGGCTAGTTCCTTTGAGGTCTATAGTGATGTAGTCTTCCGGGAGTGGGTGTATAGCATACCTTAGTACCTGGTTGAACGCTGTCGAATGGGTTCAGAGTTTGGTGAATAAATGCGAGAGAAAGCAGCGTTACTTGGGTTCAAGAGCGTTGCACGTAACAATCTGCGATGAGATTTAGAAATGCCACTCATCGCATCGGCGAACTGAGGAGACGGAAAGAGGCGA
>ML170314.1:2994-41868 GCA_004355085.1 Rickenella mellea | reverse complement strand
TCTGCAGGCCGCCGCCGCTATGTGATTATTCTTGACAGTAATATAGAATTCTTGATGAAACACGATTATGTTTGAATTACGGTTAGAATGAGATTCGAACCGGCACTGTTCGGTAAGCAGAGTGGTTTCCTTTTCGGAACGAAATCCGCGGCAGACCCGCCACAAGTAACACTCAAGTTGTAATGCATTAGAAAAATTTGTTATGTTCATTAGAAACATTGCTTGTACATTTACTACATCCCATTACAAATACGAAAAAGGAAGGTAGCTCCCAGAGAAAATATGCTCGCAAAATGGCAGAAACATATTCAAAAAGGAAATTTGGAACCGAAAAGGTTCGTGCCTGAGTGAAAAAGTTGAAAATCTGTGCCTGCATGAAAAAGTTATGCTTCAAAAAGTGGAACACGACCGCACGCCAGCGTGCTCAGAAAACGATCCTTTCACTAAAGTTCAGGAATCGTAACTCATCAATTTCGATCATGGATTAACGTTTTTTGGAATGACAAAAGGCTTCACCAACATAAAATGACTCCATAGATATCGATGATCTGAAGTCGCCAGAAGGAACCGTGCGGTGAGATGTGTTTCCTTGTCTCTTGCCCCGTTTGTACCGAATTTTCTTATTCAGTGGAATCTCGTTGGGGAGTGATGTAAAGTTACCGGGCCGCTCTGGACCGGAAACTTGAGGGCAGGCGTTCGAGATGCGCAAAAAATTTCGTGACCAAGCCACGTAAACATCTTGACCACCGACTCGTTCGGAACTCTTCTTCGTGAACGCCGATCTTTACTCGATAATGGATAGAGTCTCGGTCGTTGCATTGTCATTTGCATAGCATGGACACTAAGACCGCCTGTATGGCTTTTCACGAAGATATCTTTCTGGCTGCTAAAATACAAATAGCGAGACCCAGAATCCCTCATATTTGAACCATCTAGAGCGGTTGCTCGTATATTCAACGCTAAATCCACATTTTTGTCTCACCCAACTCATTTATGCTGTCCAATACTTCGCCAATAAATTCGTCCTCTTCAACCTTTAAATTCCGGAACAATATATAATAGTGTCACGCAGAGACATCTGTCATATCTACAAGGCGGCGTGATCACAAGCGCTTCAATGTCGCCGGAGTGTTGCGAAAATGCTGAAGAAGCAAATGGAAAAATTCTGTTAGACGTAAGGTGAGTATTCAATATTTTGACAACCGTCGTTCGTGCACAACGGTTGATACAGATGCCTGCATTGTTCTTCAGCCGTGGCGGCTGCCTGACACGCCAGATGTCACATGCAGAATAAGATTCTCAAGACTCGTTGTACACGTGAATGTAAAGAATCTATAATGTTGTATGCGAAAATTCGGTGACGGCGACCAGGACAAAATACGTAGCTTATACATGAGGTATGAAAGTTGTCCATTTGACTGTTTTGAATGCACCACAGGGCAGTGAGCGAAGGAGTATAAATGCTTCCACTAGAAGAATGGCTCGAGCGAAAATGTAAATGACGGGCATGACGATATATGTCGTGGTCAAAATGCATGAGCCGAAGATGTGTATGACACCCCGTGCAAAGCCACGTCGCATCTTTGCTATATCAACCAAGATAGTACCTAATATTCCAAACGAAACAATGGTCACCGGAAAGCATGTTATTGCCAAAGAACATGCGCGCCAGAGAATTTCCTTTTCCTCAGAGGGAAATTCGAATGACCATGCGATGCAATGGACTGCTCCAAATACTATGGCCACTGCAGCGCTCGTCAATCCACCCTTCCATCCCTCCCGATCCGTCAGTTCACCGGCATAGAATGACGGTACCTTCTTGGCCCCTGGCTCAATGCCAGCGCCAGTAATTGAAAGGCCCAATTCAACGAACGGCATGAATGGCAAGATAATTTTCTTCCACACAGGCGATAATTGGTCAAAGCGCATTCTGAAACGTATGAAAATGTCTGTAGGCCTCTCTTCATCACCGGCGGTCCCGTCTTTCACTACTTCGCCAATGATTTGCACACGGTGGGCGCACTGCACGCCGAGCGGCTTGTTCCACCAGAGAGCATATGTTGTGAAATTGAGAACCGCAAATGCCAGCGTGACAAGCTCGAGTTCCGTGATCGGTAGATGTTTAACTCCACGGGCAATGCACTGACAGACAAACCACCCGGTTTGAACGATCACAAATCCCTTCGATATTATGTCGCCTTTGCTCTTGTCATCGATCTCCTTCTTGGTAATTTCCGGAAAGGCGACATTTCCCTCAGGAAGGGTAATCTCGCCATCAGGGGAAGGGTCTACGATTTCTGTAGGTGAGATGACGCGAAGTGCTTCTTGGCCGGTGAACAGCATGAAGCCGCCCATTATCGCGAAGAAACCGTGGGTTTGTGACCATCCCATCCCTGCATGTAGTGAAGTCAACGCGGTTTACACATTCGCCAAAGATAAACGCACGATGCTGCTCTTTCGCTAATCGTCGAGAAACGATCCATTGCCGCATCGCCCACATGATCACGAGCTCCGGTGCAATTATTGCCATAAAAACGACCCCGAAATGATGCAAACCAATCTCGAATGACGACTCTGACGGAGCAGGGATGTTGGAGTGTATGGCGACCCAAGTGCACGAGAAAATTGTGGTTAAGCAGCTCCATACGATGTCTGAAATAGTACGATCGTCACTATCCATGTCGTCGCATGGGGATGGAGTGAGTCGATCGACAGCAGCGGCGGAGAGCGGTAAGGCATCAACGCTTACAACCCGACGAGAGAGATAGAAGACAGCGGGTACAATGGACATGGCAAAGGCCACCGTTGTGGTGCGTTCAATAAGCCCATTTATATCAAAATACCGGCAAATATGAACCGACAGACTGACCAGTGACTCGGAGGTGGCTGCAGTCTGTGCCCTTGCTTGATTAATGTTCGATTTGTCGTAATCATTGATCAACAGAAATTTCCATTCCCCAAAGCGGAATGAAAGACAGGCGATTAGTAAAAGAAATACTGCGCCAACCGTCAAGTTCCAGTCGCCGATTTCTATGTAAAGACATTGATGACGGTGTAAGGCACTGCGAGGCTCGAGAAACAGATAAGCGCCGCGGAGTTGAAATTTGGACCTGTCAAAGTTAAGCGCAAAGTGTTTTAATGTATCCAACCGTCGACCTCGGCTATCAACGGCCCGGTTACAGGCTTTCCTCCTGGACGTCGAAGTTCAAGAGAGCACCACGCCCATGCTGTCACGCTTAACCAGTCGCGCGTGAAGTTCACGTACGATGCGGGCACCAACATCGATGACTTTGGATTCATTTCCGCAGCAGATGTAGCAATTGATGGTGCGCGTGAAGTGGAAATGCATGGATCGCCAACCGCGACTGCTACGGAGTTGAGATCCCGGGATGTAAAGCAAAATATGTACCCGAGATCGTGGTCAATAGCTCCGGACAATTTCCGACATGTTCGACAGTTATTCAAGTGTTCGGCTTTCGAGCCGACAAAAGGAGGAGTACAGCAAGAGACCGACAGAGATGGCTGGGTTCCGCGGGCCGTGGTCGCTGGTGGTAGACCAAGGCGTTCCTTTACACAATTGTAGTATGCCAGGGCAGGCAGTAGAATGACGAAAAACCCCTTTAGAGGCAAAACAGACGCTGAGATTCATCATGATATTTGCCAATATGGCAGATACAAGCAATAGGTTTGAGGATCAGAAATCCATGGCGTATCAAGACAAACCTAGGTTGCACGAGTGGTAGGGAGGAGAAGGGAGGCGGCGTGATGCACCCATAATTGTACGGTGGAGAGTGAAGTTCCGCCTCTAGTATGCTTCTCCTTCTACTGTGAGAGTTCAATCCCATCGATATGTGGTACTGTCTAGAAACATTTGCGATTTAAGAAAAATCACACCAGCATTCCTCCTTCAAACGGCATGGAACAACCCAGGAGAGCAACGGACAGGAGCTCTCTGACCGACCATCCCCTACATACATGTCAGAATGTCAGCAAGGGTCAAGGAGGTTGTCAAAGAACGAGTGAATGACTCGGATGTACTCGCTTTCTACTGGCCAATCGACAAGAACAAGTCGAGTTTTGAACAGGGAATTCAGTGGAATGCCGGAATTCTATGATGAATGACCACCAGTTTGCACGACCAGGCGGTGGGTAAAAAGCAGGAGAAAACTTGAATTCATTCAGGACAGCAAGATACGATGATCGCGTCCAACTCGGCGAAAAAAGACGCTGGTGGTTGATCAAAGAAGAGGCAATAGCCGGCCCGGCTGTTGCCGACGCATGCCTTACCCGAACCACCACCGCGGATTCTTCGACGTTACCTCCAACGGCCCCCATAATAAAGGAGCAATTCACATCTTTCCCTCAACTGGAGTGGTCATGATCTCTAGCTTTCCGTTCTCTGACTGAATCGAACTTCAACTGCTGACTCTGCTTGGCTCAGACCGCGTCCCGGATTCACTTGGGATTCTTCTTGCAGCAACCTCCTACGTTCTGGGAACGCTCTCAGAATCCCAGCAAGCTCACCGGATTGAAGCTGTGTCAGTCTGAATCGAAATCGTCAGCCACAACAAAATCAACCAAAACCACGAGTTCCCCACGTTAGCCATCCCCTCCCTCTTTAACTCCAACCACCACAACCACCACCATCAAGAAACCATCCCGGCCACGATTTTCTCACTCAACACGGACTACTGCCTCTGGGATGAGGAATTTCTATTCAGCATCTAGTGCCACAAGTTGTGAGCGACGCGGCCATCATCACCGACGTTGGGTTGACGCCACGCCTACTCCTCTCAGCCGTTCACTATCATCGACGAACTATCTACTTCTCCGCGCTCTTTCTATCTGTAGCGAGCTACCAAAATCTACAGGTCCAACGTCTTCCCAGTCGAAGAGATTGGACTGCACCGCGTATGTTCCTTTGCTCCGGTAGTCTATTCCTCCGTCGTCTCCCCTTTTTGTCATGTCGTCCTCTTCTCTTTCGCACGGAGCGTCCATCAGGAGCATTTTATCGACCTTCCATCTTGCTCTCAATAACATGGACCAATTGCGCTCAGCTTATTGGCTTTCTCTCTACTGGTGGATACCGATTACAACAGCAGATTCAATTTGTCCCTCGCTCACTCTCGATCCTGATGATCTGTGGCACAATCTTTATAGAGAGCCGTAGAACATCAAGTGCAATATGCGTCATGACCAAAAATCGTGCGGGATTTTCTCCAACGCATTTGGACTATCGATGACTCGCTCGGTGCTTGGTTCCATTCCTAAAATGCTAAGCCGGACTTTTTTTACGAGCAACAGATGTCAATGTCTACTATTCGTGCTGGCGTTCGGCAATCCATGGGACGCTCGACGTCCTTCGTTCTTCGTGGTTCCGCGTGGTTCTTTGGGTCTTCCTCGATCTGGCTTGGTCTGGTCCGTCCCCTTGTCTCATAGTATCTGGATCTCAATGCGTTCTGACTCGTGGAATATAGATGCCTTACTCGCCGCCTCGAAAGCTTATTGTTCTAACTTCATGGTGCTTATGTTTCTCGCTCTTGCTCCGGCACGCTTACAAGACCTACAGCATCTCTGCGCTGGCTCTGGTTTTCGTCTCTCGTGTTTCGTCACACCTCGTTCTGTCTCCTCGATGTGCACATAGCTCGATTCACCAACACCACTCCACGCTCTCTCGTGTAGGCATAACTGTTTCTGTATGCTCGAGAACGTGCTCTGCTTTCTGCTTGCGCCTTTTGCCTGAAATGGCGAGGTGTTGTCTCTCTCTCTCTCTCTCTCCCCCCCCCCCTTCTCTCTCTCTCTGAGACCTAGCTTGGATGTTCTGACGGGCAAAAACTGGCATGTTTCCTTATCTGCTTCAACGAATTCGACGGATCGCGTGGCTTTTCGCTAAAATTCGGTTCGATTGTACTCTGCCATGCGAACGCGTCGAATTCGATGTACTGCGGCTTGGCTTTGATAGCTCCTAACTCATACTCGTAATGGTCTCGTCTTTTCGGCCGAAATCGGTGACGTGTCGAACTGATTGGCCGCACAGTTCCGATGATAATACTTGTGAACTCTCTGCTTGCTGGTATCGTCGCTTGAAAAGGTGAATGCGCTCGGAAGTCTCGCTCCAGATCCCTGATTAGCGATGATTCTTGGCACAACTCAGTTTCTCGTACATGCAATGGCCTTCGGCGCTGTCTGTTTATGCACCTCTGGTTACTCTGACCGCCTCAGCCGTTCAGCCGCTGCCTGGACTTAACTTGTACCAACCGGGATTGTCTCCAGATGGATTTGCAAGAAAATGTTGATTCCATAACCTTCAACTGCAAACCACATTTAATGGTACATGAGGGGAACGAGACATTGTGAACTTCAACTACCGACCCGGTCTGCGCGCCATTAAAACATTTCCGGACGGGTCACGGCCATATGCGCAAGAAGGAGGCTGTCCTCAACTTTAGGAATTTTACCCTTGTTGTATGTGTTGGACGACTTAAGCCACTCCGGATTCATTCCCCAGTCCTTGTAGAACTTCTCTTGGTATTTGTTGAAGGCCGGGAATAAGAGCATTTCGGCAACCGCCCTCCACGCACTGTCCAGTGCACCTTCCACCCAGGCGTGCCTCACACTGAGCGCTTCACCGGCAAAGTGGAGGAAGCCCCCCGCAGCGGGAGAGTTGAGACTAATGTACACGTCTTCGAACTTCCCTGGTCCGAAGAACGCGAAAGCACCTTCAAGAACCATTTTGTCGGTATTGGACGCGAAAGATATGACTGCCGCACGTACCCATTGTCAACGGATCATGAGCCCAATCCCAGCCCATGTAACTAATAAGCTGCTCTCGCAGGAATGCCACGTCGACGTTGTGGATGTCCGCAATATCATTCAACACCATATTCACCATGGTGGCGTCGTCACTTCCCACAAGCGCTCCCATTCGAGTGGCATCATCGGTCCAGCAGTAACTCGCAATGAGAGTAGTTGTCTTCCCGTTTTTCACATCACCGAATGAAGGATAGACAATGGTTCGCAGCGGCCTATCGGTATATGACTGCCCACCAACGATGTTCAAAGGTTTCCCAGTCCTGTCTACGCCGGTCGTCCACCAAGCAGTCTTGAACTGCATACCGATCTTGACGGAAGGGCCATAGGTTAACTCTCTCAATGCGTTAGATTGCATCGGTGAAAGATCGGCCTTGCGAAGGTCGATCGTGCGGAGGACAGGTAGGGGTAGGGTCGAGATTACATGAGAGAATTGATGGAGCTTCGAATGATCGGTGATGACCTCAACCCCGTTGTTGTCCTGCGCCAAAGCAATGGATGTAACCTTGGAATTGAACGTTATAGCCAGAGGATTGCAGCCGATGACGTATTTCGCCATGGATTTGGCAATTTCTTGCACACCTCCGCTATAAAAATGTCAGCGAAACGGTCGCCGTGATTGGAGGAATGCGGACGCACTCAATGCAATACCAATCCGTCGAAGGAGGATTGGGTCCCGGTTGCCACCCGAAAGCCACAGCTTCCAGAACGGTCTCAGAGAGAGCGCGATCGTACCAGCCCGTGGACTTGTCAAACGTCTCGCACCAGTTAACGACATCGGTAGGGAGGCATTTGTCTGGCAGACCAAGGCTAGGGCTTGGCTTGTAATGGAGGGACATAAATGCGCGTGTCGAATATTTATCGAAGCTTTGCATATAGGTCCAGCCGTCTGACGTGCCATTCTTCAGGTCATCGAGGAGACGGGTCGCGAATGGATTGATGACATCGTCGGTAATGGCTTTCGTCCCTGCTGTGATGTATGGCTTCGGGTCTGTGTCTAAAATGACCTCGTCCGCCTTGAAGGTGTCCTGCGGAGTCCTTTCGCACTGGACAACTCTAATACCGTTATAAAAGTACAGAGCATTGTTGACAGGGGTTGACGTGAAGTAGAACGGTTGAAGTTTCTTCTCAAGATCCGATTTGTCGCCAGGATTAAGGGGTGGATAATGGAAAAGTTTGAACACACGACGCATAGCGTCTATTTTTGGGAAACGCATAGCACCAACGTCGTAATAATTGTAAGGTGCGCCCGTTGTGTTCGGGAACGTATACGTAAAGAGCCGCCCTCCAACTTCTGGACGGGCTTCTATGATTCGGTACGGGATACCAAGATCCTGGAGAATCAAGGCGGTGTACAATCCACCTGCCCCTGTTAAGAAATCATTCGTTAATCAATATGAAAAATTAAACATGGACTATAACGCACCTGCGCCGAGAATTCCAACCGGGGCAACTTCGTCAGATTTATGAATACTTGAAGTGGGAATGCTCAAACTCTTCAGTCCTCGAGCAATGGGGGGACTCGAAGGAAGGCCTCCTTCACTCTTCGAGTGAAAATCTTCGATCAAGTTGCGTCCATGGTGAGCGAAGACATCATACTGGAGCCACGGAGTATTGGCATACGTGGTGGCAGACATTGTAACAGGAAACGTGAGTTCTCCGAGTTGCGTTCGTCTTTCAAGGAAAGGTTGCAACGAGGAAGTTCTCCCGTACTCCGCCCTGCAATATATAGGAACGAGAAACACGATGACGTACAATATGCTGCGAGGCTCAGCTTGTACGTTAGAGGTCGATGCCGATTGACGGGACCTGTGTATTCATAGTCGATTTGAATCCAGATCGCCGCAAAGATGCCGGGGGTTGAAATGCGCCGACGAAGATGAGAGGTTTGATTCTAGCATCGAGGTAACTTTGGTACCTGGGCCATCGCGGCGCAACTCCTGAGGGATCGTGACGCCGTGAAACAAAGTTTGAGTGACTTCGAGCGCTAACAGCTGTGGATTCCTCCTATTTCACTGCAAGGAAGCACCCACGTCGTGCAAACAAATGGTGCGTCGTCTCCTAAGGCAACAAAAGAGATGGTGAGGAAGACCTCTCCTCAACAGACAGGTGGAGTCGTTACGTAAACTCTCCAAAGTCTTTTCAGAGAAAACAAGGACCGTTTAGTTGGTTTGTCTAGATGCTCCACTGTCAGGGACTTACGATCGAAATGAATCTCGAAATTTCTTTGGAAGGCCTTGGGCATCTTCTACTCTGTTCCGGTGACAGACACCCCAAATGTCTTTCTCTCGAATTCCGTTGTCATCCGTAGTGAAGAATGTGCTGCGAAGAGACCCAGATTGTGGTGGGACCGTGACCGTTGTTTCCGCATTTGTCAACCATCGCGGGCAAAACGTGCTTCATAGTATGGTACCACCAATATCGCTTGCAATCTAGAATCGTGCATGGATATGGCCATTACCTGCGGGCAACCAACGGCCCCAACTGTTCTCAAACGAGGGAATCGTAAGGTACCGGAATGTTGTGACGAATAGACGCCGCGTGCACAACAAGACGGTGATCAAGCAGCACGAAAAAAGAACGTTCTCGATGATTGTTCGAGTGAATTTTGCGTGCCGGTCACTACTAGAGGCAAAGTGTGAACCTTCAGCGCGACAAGAGACGTAATACGGGGTTAGTGCGAAGGAGAGAATGATGGATTTCTCCCATGTTGCGGCTGCTAGACGACTAAAAAAGGTGAAGAGAGCAACTCCGGCTATCGCCCGGGCCGACGCTGGCTCCACCCGAACCATCAACTCGAATCCCTCTCTACTCATCCGGCGACGTAAGATAGGGCTCATGCAAATACGACTACATCACGTGGCGTGACATTTGAGTGACATCGCACGTGTGCACACCAAAACAACGCAAAACTCAAGAAAATAATGTTTTCGATGGACAACCTCTGCTACAATTCGGTGAAGAAGTATATAAGAAACATTCTATTCACGGAACTATATGTTAACTGCTTGAATCCACGAGTCTCCGTGAACAGATTCTGTAAGGAGATGTTATCGAACGAAAGGTAGGCAATGTAACGCTCCGCAAAACTAAAGTGTGACAAAACGCATCACGTGATGTAGTCGTATTTGCATGAGCCCTATCTTATACGAGTTTGCCCATATAATAATGAAATAATCTACATCTTTTCTTTCCACTGGAGCGATCTCTCCATGCACTGGCTGGCTTGAACTTCCGGTCGAGTCCACTTTCTTTTCACAACGCGACTTGGACGTTTCACGTTGGTCTGTCTTGCTGAAACTTCCAACGATCTGGGCACGCTCCCAGAATCCAGCGAGCATACCAAAGCTGTGTCAGTCTGAATCGAAATCGTCAGCCACAACAAAATCAACCAAAACCACGAGCTCCCCACGTTAGCCACTCCGCTTCCTCTTCACCTCCAACCACCACCACCACCATCAAGAAACCATCCTGGCCTTGATGCTCTTGCTCAACATGGACTAATACCTCTGACTTCAGCAATCCCTATTCAGCGTCCAGCGCAATCAGCTGTGGGCGACGCCGCCCTCATCACCGACGTTGGACGCCTGACATACGCCTCAACGCCAACTCCAACAGTCTCCGCAGAGGTTGTCCACCGAGCGTTCAACCCAGAGACCATGGTGTTCCTCCGTACCCTTCCTGGTGTGTTCTTCCTATGTTTCGCTTCCCACCAGACCCTGGTATTGCCTGCCACTCGATGTTCGTCTCGTGTGGCCAGCCATGGTTCATTCCCCAAGTCCCGTCCTTTGGCTGACACCTAGTCATTTTCAACGCTCGTGATTCTCATGAGTCCATCCTCCTGTCTTCTTCACCAGGAACCCCGCCAGTTCGCCCATTTCGTTCATCGGGGTCGTGCCAGCCAATCACCAAGAATGACGAATTATCTACTGCTCTCTTCTCCTTCCCAAATGTGGTGCATTATACTTGCCCTTCCACGGTGGACAAGTCCAACATAGAAGATTTTTGGCTACAACGCCTGTGAGCTTTTGCCCTTCTATGCTTGTTTCCTTGTCGTCTCTCCTTTGTCTCGCGCTGGTCCCATTCCTGTATCAACTCTTCGTCCGCAATCTGCCTCAACACCTACATCCCCTCGACCGGAGCGTCCAACGACGAGCCTGTTATCGACAATCCATTTTGCGCTCCCGTTCATCTGGACCAATCTCGCCTAGCTTGTCAAATTGCTCTCTACTTGTGGTTCGCGAGAAGACGCCTTCATCACGCAATTCATTCACTCTCGGCCTTGACGGTCTCTGACTCGAGCGTTAGCTATGTTCGAGTATCAAGAAGGAGACGCGTCATTCCGGGTTTCTCCGACGCGTCCAGACTCTCTCGGCAGGCGGGCTCGATTCTTAACATACCAGGCATGGTCTTCATTTACGAACAACTGATGTCGTCATCTACTATTTATCCTGGCATTCGGCGGTCCATGGAGGGTTCCGGAAAGCTTCTCGTGTTGCTCTTCGTCCTTCATGATGCCGTGTGGTCGCTCTGGTCTTCTCCGATCTGGCTTGGTCTGGCTTTAGCTTTCGTCTTGTTCTCTTAAGGGATATGCATCTCAATTCCAAAACGTACTGTTTCTCTCGCCTTGGAGTGTAGATTCCTTCACCGCCGCTTCAAAAGTTTCTGGTTCTAGCTCCATGATTGCCGATGTTTTGTTCTTGCTCAAGTTTGTTGCAGTATCTCTGTGCTGCTCCGGTTTTTGTTCCTCGTTTGCTCTGATCATAGCTTGGATCTCACTGGCATCTTTGCTCTGGTACTGTTCTCGTCTTTTGTTAAGGTTACGACTACGAATCGGCAGATATCGGCGCCGTGTCGAACTTGTGGGCTTGCGCAACTATGACGATAAATATCCGTGAATTCTCTGATGGCTGGCTGGCTGAAAGGATGAATGCGCTTGGTATTCTAGCTTCGATTTTCTTACTTCTATCTCGCTCTCGATACCATGGATCAATCTTGCTAAGCTTGTTGACTTTATCTCCACTGGTGGATCTTGAGGACGACATCAAATTCGTCCCTCAATCACTCTATCTCGGTCCTGGCGATCTCTGAGTCAACGTTAACTATATCCGTCGAATTCCAAAGGGAGATGCGTCGCGGCTTCATGACATTCCGACTATTCTCCATTACTTTCAAGCTCACGACTACTCGCGGTTCGATTCCTAACAAGCTAAGCTTGGACAATCGTTGACGAACAACTGACATCAGTGTTTACTATCCGTCTTGGCGCTCGGCGGTCTACGGAGGGTGCTCGAATGCTTCTCGATTAGCTCGCGTTTCTTTCTTCCTGATGCCGCGTGCTTGCACTGGTCCCCTTCGATTTCGCTCCGTTCTGGCTTGTAGCCACTGTGGTCTCACTTCCCGTAGGATCTACATCTCAATGCATTTTGGCTCTGGACTGTAGATTCCCCAACAGCTGCCTGGAAAGCGTCTGGTTCTAGCTCCGCGGTTGCTTATTTTCTGTTCTCGTTCTGGATCGCTTACAAGATCTACAGTATCTCTGCGCTACTCGTTCGGACAAAACGCATCGAATCCGATGTACTGCGACTTGCATCTGACGGACGCCTATGCTCAAGTGCTAGTCTTGACTTTCTCTTACGTTACGATGTCTTCTCGAACGAATCCGACGGAAATCGGCGACATATCGATTTACGGACACGACGATAATCTGCTTCAGTGTCGCTCCTGGAAATGGTGAATGCGCTTGGAAGTCTGGATTTGATTTTCTTACCAGCGATCATTCTCGATACGTCTTGTCGTCGATTCCAAGATTGTTGCCGCGACGATCCTCAGCTTTAGCCTATCTCTTTCTTGATGGACCTGTGGTTACTTCGGGTCTACCGCCGTCATGCCGTCGCCCTCAATTTTACTTGTACCTACCCGGATTGGTCAAGAAAACACTCGGTTACTTATCATGTACGCTCAGCGGAACATGCGCCGATTGACCCTTAGGCTGTTGCTAGGAGTCCTGGGCTATTCTATGACCAGCATCTTCATGCCAGCGATTAATCGCTATTTATTCGTCTCGCAAATAGCGTTGTTCGTCAATTTTTTCCAGGTGGTTGCTTTGTGCACCAATGCGTAGCGACGTCTAATCTGCTTAAGATTGTTTTAGGTTCGTTCAGTTCGTTCAGCAATATCTTCCTGTTTAGACGTTGACGGATGCTTTTATTTTCTTTCAGGCTGTACCGACCTAGTCGCCAATATTGACGTTACCGCAACACCTCAATCCCATACAAATCTAACAGAACAACGACAATCTCTCTGTTGCCTGATATAAACTGCGCTGATCAACTACCTCAATCGGCTGGCCCATCATCTGAGACATACTGAACGACGACAGTTCATCCTATCCCCCTCCCAAAAATCCCAGGAGACCAATGAAAGATCACTGATTTTATCGACTTTAGTTGAACATAAGAAGATCCAATCGCCCATTTGGTGTCGTCTCTTAACTTAGCCTGAATAGCGCCAGTATGGAGTCCTCGCTCCTGCGATTCGAATGCATTTGGTAAGTTTTCCATATTATTCATCAGCCTTCAAGTCAGTACTTTACAGTCCCCCACGTGTCCACCTGGACTCCGTGTAGACTCCATGGAGTCTTGGTGGAGTCTGGGTGGAGTCTGGGTGGATATAAGAAAATATTTTCGGGTCCACCTGGACTCTACCTGGACTCCACCAGGAGTCTTGGTGGACTCCACATAGACTGACTTATCAAATGGCCACACAAAGAATTCTCCAAGTCCTTCGAAGTCTACCTGGACTCCATCAGGAGTCAGGATGGATTGCACATGGACTGTCAGAAATTTCACATCTTTTAAAGTCCCTCCAGGTCATTTTTTGTTTGTAAAAAGATATATTTAATTTTCTACTGCTACTGTAACTATGAAACATGATAATTATAAATATATATATTGTCCTAATTGTTTGTACCCTCAAATCCGCTGCGCGCATGGCCTATCGTGCGCGGCGGCGTCCCGTCGTGCCGTGCGTGCCGTGGCCTTCGCTCGCGTGTTCGCTGTGCGCACTGGGGGGTTGCGGTAGTCTGGCGGCGCCGGCACGGTTGCGCGCTCGTCGATCGAGCGGCGGTGGGTGGGCGCTTGATGCCATGCGCTCGTCGCGAGTGAGCGGTGGGGCGGCTGGAGTGGGTTGGTGCGCGTTGACGTGGTCGGGCGCTTGTCGGGCGCTCTTCGTGACGGGTGATGGGAGTGGCTGGGTGGTGGCTGCTCGCCGAGGATGGCTGGGGGGTCCTGGGGTTGATCAGCCAATAAAATGCACACAAAAAAAAAAGAAACGCACCAACGACGCCGCGATCGATTCGATCGCGACGTCGTAGCCCACCAGCAAACAGCGAGAGGCTGCTGCTGCTGATTCGGCCTGCCGCCTGTACCCCGCCTTCCGATTTCGTCGTTTGTTGCTCGCTGGCGTGCTCTTCGTGCACACAATGGGGCCGTCTGACGTCGGTTGGGGCGGTCGTGTGTCGTGCGGGCGCTGCTGTGGTCTCGTGCGCTTCTCGTGCTCGAAGCAGGGTGGTTGCGTGCTCTTGCGGGTGCGTGATGCGCGCTCTTCGAAAGAGAGGTGGGGTGGCGGGAGTGGGATGGCCTGGCTGACGTGTCATGCGCTCGTCGTGCGCTCGTCGGGCTGTCCGTGCGTGCGTTGGGACTGCGTTGCCTCGGCGACGCGATCTGGGGTGGGTGGGTTGGGTTCGCGTACGCGTTGTACGCCGTGGCTGGGGCGCGCGCTTCGAGACGAGGGCGAGGGCGGTGGGTGGGTGGTGGTTGCGTTTGTTCGTTGTTGCCGTCCGTCCGTTGTCGTTGTCGTCCGTTTGTTCTCGTTCTCGTTGAGAATTGTGTAGTTAGTAAAATAAAATGTTTTGAAAAAAAAAGAAACGTACTGTTGATGCCGCGATCAATGAGATCGCGGCGCCGTAGTCTCCCAGCGAGCAGCGCAAAGCTGCTGCTGCTGCTGCTCTGTGCCCTGCCCCTGGCCCGTACCCGACCTTCCGCGTTCGTCGTCGTCGTGGGTTGTGGGTTGTGGGTCGTGCCACGCTCGTTGTGCGTGGGCCGTTGTTCGACGTAGGCGTTGGGCCGTGTCCATTCGGGGGCCGTTTGTGGCTCGTGCTCGTGGGTCGTGTCTCGTGGTCCGTCGTGGGTCTTCGTGGTCCGTCGTTTCGTTGCTGTTGCCGTTGTTGTTTGTAATGCGGTAGTTAGTTAAAAAAACATGTATATAAAAAGAAAACATACCGACGACGCAGCGATCGCATGGATCGCGGCGTCGTAGCGCTCCAGCGAACAGCGCGAGGCTGTTCGTGCCGCTCCGTTGCCTCACGTCTTGCCCTGCTCCCTGTCCTCGCATCCGTCCACGCCGTCGCTTTGTCGCCGTTGTCTTGTTGTTGTTGGTGGTGGTGGTGACAGGGCAGGAGGTGGTCGTGGTCGTGGATGTCGTGGTCGTGGTCGTGGCGGGAAGCGAAGCGATGGTTGTGTCACGGTTGCTGATGGTTGATGTGTCACGCGCCCTGAATGGACTGCGGGGGCGTATATAAGTTGTAATTTTGGTACAGATTCCGTTCGTGCAGTGGTGCAGTTAGTAGAGTGTTGAAAGTCACGTGTTTTCTAGCAAAAATCCTGTGAGATGCGAGTTCGAACCCCCGTTCTTCAATTTTTTTTTCCCACTATAAATTAGTAAGAGTCCAATCGGAGTCCAGCCGGACGTCTGTCTGGAGTCCATTCCTGGTCCGGAAATATCCAATAGTCCACCTGGAGTCCGGTGGACTATATCTGGACTGGTTAAAAAGTGGTTTATTTCTTAAATCTACTTTACTGGTACAAATTCCGGGTGGGGTCCAGGTGGAGTCCAGGTGGACTCTTGGTAGAGTCTTCTGACAGTCTGGATTGGAATTCCAGAACCTCCTGGACTCTGGACGGAGTCCTGGTGGACTCCAGGTGGAGTCCGGGTGGACACGTGGGGGAGTGTAAAGACCTCCTTCAAGTTGTAGATGGTAATCTTTCCCTTACTGCACACGTGATATCCACACAGCAATAAGGAATGCTTCCCTTTCTGGAGGATCGCGCCGTTTCGTTCTGATTTCTGTTATTTCCATACAGAAATGCACATGTTCTCCGTCGAGAACTCCTGGCTGGTGTCCTCGTTGTCGAATAATCACTATTCACCATGGCCTCCATTTCAATCTCCACGACGACCATTCCTCGACGTTCCTTGGCCCATCTCCGACTTTACTTAGAAGCATGAACCGACCCATCATTCAATTGCGATCACCTCACGCAGCGGCATTTTCTCACGCAGGCATCGCCATGCAGGCGGTACCTCTCTGCTCACGCGGAGCAGGTCACTATGGATGACAAGAAGCTACTCGAGGAGCTCTCGGTGGGGATTATCTTCTGCTTACCATCGATGTCTAAACCATATTTCGCAGCTCGCACATGCCTCCGTGCACGATTTGGAGTGATATCTGCTCGATCTCATTTCAGGTGCGATCTGTGATGGTAGTCCACTCATCTGCACAACAAGTCCTTACATGCACCGTATCATTAATACCCTTGTGCGACGAAAGGCTCTACCGGCGGCTCCATGAATAGGCATAAGCAACACAATTACATATAAAATATTGAACAATACATGTATCAGATCTATACGTGCGGGATAAAAGTGGTCCATTGCACCGCCCGGAATGCGCCAGGTGGGAGTGAATTTAGCAGCACGAAAGCCTCTATAAGTAGAACTGCTCTAGAAACAACATAAAAGATGGGCAAGATGACAATAAGCACGGTCGCAAGGCCAATAAGAATTGACCTCGCGACAACGCCACACATATCGTCATGTCTATCAGAATAATTGCTCAAGTATTTCACCAACAGTCCGAGCAAGACCATCGCCACTGGCAGACAAGTTATCGCAACAGAACATGTCCGCCAGAGAATTTCTTTCTCTTGTGACGGAAATTCGAATGACCATGCGATGCAGTGGAGTGCGCCGAAGGTTACGGCAACGATCGCAGTAGTTGTTGCAGCGACTCGATAGTTGGATTCAGTGAGGCCGTTAGATCTGGATGGTCTCTGAAGCAATAAATAAGCAACCATATGGCTGGGAGGTTACGAAATACTAACGATGAATTGTATGAAGTGTACTAACTTGCTGCAAAATTCACCTTCACAGTCTCCCGCACTGCCATGAATGATCTGTACATGGTAGGGACAACGCACGTTGAGTGGTTTGTTCCACCAGAGAGTATAAGTCACAAGGTTGAGAACAGCAAAAGCGAGTGTGACGATCTCGAGTTCCGTGATCGGTAGACGCTCGAATCCACGCGTGATGCACTGAAGGACAAACCACCCCGTTTGAATGAGCACAAAACTTTTGGCCAATGCGTCGCTCTTACTCCTGTCCTCTAGTTCTTTCTGTGTAATTTCAGGAAAGGTTATCTTTCCACGCAGGAACAGGGTTTCTAGCTCGTTGGGTTGGATCACGCGGAGTGGTTTGTGGCGATCGTAGAGCATGAAACCTCCCATGATTGCAAAGAACCCGTGCGTCTGCGTCCACCCTCTTGCTAGAAGCAATGAAAAATCAGCAGAGGGACTTCGCAGCTCAAGAACACATACCCTCATATTTCTTCGCCAATTTACGTGCCTCGAACCATTGCCCCATGGCCCACATGATGAGGAGCTCCGGTGCAATTAATGCCATGACCATGATACCGACGCGAGACAAAACTATCCTGAAATACGATTCGGAAGGGGCGGGGATGTTGGGATGGATCGCAAACCAAGTACACGAAAAGACGGTAATCAGGCAGCTCCAGATGATGTCCCATTTTGTTCGTGAAGTGTTCAAGTCAGCGCAAGTGGGTGGTGGAGTTAGTTGATTGATGTGTGTCAGAGGTAGAGCTAGAGCGTGAACGCCTTCAAATTGGCGAAAGAAATAGTGCAGTGCGAAGGCGATTGACATGGATGCACCGTGCGACGCGCATGGAGGCGTGGACAGTGTCCATCAGTCTAAATAGTGCCGACGAATCTTATGGCGGTGTTCATTTAATGCATGACTAGGTGAGAGCCCAGACGAGCGCGAGTGTCTAACCATACATGGATGCCAAGACGGTCGCATCGCCTTTCACTAGGTGCTTGCAAGTTGCAACATCTGAGTGTCTAAAACATGATCATTTTGCGCGTACTTGCATGTAAAATGGCAGCTTGGGCTTTCCAAAAGACGAGATTTGGAGACTCGGTGCGCGGTTGACTCGCCGAGTAGCTGCAATTGCGAATTTGCCTCCGAGTCGTTGTGAATGCGAGCTTGAAGAGGCGGAGTCGCGGTGCCAGAGGGCCTTCGGGGGTTCCTCCTTCCCGACTCCGCCCACCATTCGAATCGTCTTCAGCCAACTCAGAACTCTGACATGGGCCATGCAGTACTAGTTGGATCTCAAAATATCCACTATAATGTGGAATGTATCTCGGTCTTGGCAACTCCGTCGAAAACATCTCTGGGCCTCATTGGGCGGTCCGGAAAGCTTCAGAGTCGTGGCAAAACTTTAGCAGCGAATTTATAGCCTAGTATGGCGCAATATAACTCAGCAACCAAGCTGAAGGTTTTGATTGTTTACCTCATTCAATCCATTCTGCTTCAGCACGCCATTCGCTCGAATACCACTGGCTCTGACCAGACCGAACCATCCAGACGATAACCAATCTGACTCGTTTTTTACGGTTCAGCATCTTGAATATGAAACATGGAAACAGAGAGTTTGTTTTATCTTGGCGAAATCTGTAGGTGCGAGCGAAGACTGGCTGAACACTGATTAGATGACCTTGAACTGCGCTCAATGCTACCTAGACCTTTAACTCAGAGAGCCATGTTGAAAATTCAGGTCCTGGGCGGTCTCCGAACGTGTCCATAGAACGCATATCTATCCTTCTGCGAACAAGTCGCTCAAGTTGTCTTCTGTACCCTCTCCCTTTCATACGGCAAAATGGTTGGTCTCTCCGTACCCAACGTCGCGCTTGGCATACCGATTGTTTATCCTCAAATTCGGTTTCGCACTACTTATAAGCAACTATCCACCTCATGGACTGAAGCAACTCCACTCCATCGTGGATATACACGATTTTCCCGAAAAGAATAAGCCTTGTTTCATATGGTGACGCACAATGAGCTGTACGGTTCGTTCTTTTCTCCAAGGACGATATTTTGACATGGAATGCGACGTAGGTTCGTAAACTCAGTTTCGATGTCTGGTCAAAATATGGTACTCATCATCGATGCGCAAATCACAGTTTTAAAATACCTAAGGCCGCTATCTCCTTTGATAAGCTTCGTTCGCTGTTGCAGTGAAATGTAAGTCTTCACGAACACCGTCGTATTACCTTCTTACAGACCGAGATTCCGTGCCCTCCGCAAGAATATCGCGCACATCATTGGCACGAAGAGCGTTGTTGCACAAGTTTACCCCGCTCCTGGAAATAGAGACACACCGGTTCATTTCACGCGACGTCGTCCTTGCGCCACCCGACCTGCTGCAAAATTACCCAAGGATGGACATTTCGAATCTCAAGCTCATTCGAATGAATTTATACCGAGTATTAACTGGTGGGTTCATCTTGAAGATCCTCATGACTGTACGATAGATCCGAACTGCAATGGTCCCCTCGTCGATCGATCTGACACGAACGGTACTAAAGAATTATCACGGCCTGTAACACTACGAAAATGGGTTGTTTTACGTTGCGGCAGTCTTCACGTTTCTTTCTGCATCTCAGCTCAATGAGTTTACCCGGTTTTATTGATTTACTTGGAAGCTGTTTATGTTTTGCTCAGTGAGGTGCATTCTTAATTGGCTATTCATGATGAGATAATAATAATGGCAGTAAACGTGCACATTTGTTCTCAGGTCTTCACACCGTCGGTACAGCGTTTACCATATCCCCAATATATGAGACCCCCATTGTCGCGAGTGTCTGGTCTGTGGGTATGGTCGTACCAGCGAAGTTTTGAGCAGACATTGGATTCGTGTTTATGCAGTTCACCCCAACCCAGTAGCGTAACAGGGAATGCTACCACTTCCTGGCTGACCGTTTCGTGTCATTGTTTGTCGGACTGATACAATACGGATCGCAAGTGCGACGCTGACAAGCCGCGAGCACGTGGCGGTACTTGACAGAGTCTATAATATTATACCGTACAGATTGAACGACCATGATTATGAGCCAGGTCGTGCCACATGAAACACCAGGAGGACAAGTGGCCTATACATGGGGAATAAAATTGGTCCATTGTATCACTTGAAATACATCGGGATGGTGGGTTTTCAGGAGCAAGAATGCCTCGACAAGTAAAGTGACTCGGGCTGCGACATAAATGAAAGGCGAGACAATAAGTACCGCCATGGCGGCAAAAAAAGGAATGCATACGATACCATATACAATACCATCAATATTGTGTTCGCCGATCAAATTATCCAGGATGGCGGTTAATTTTGCACAGAACACGAGAGTAAACGGCAGACACGTTATAAGAAGGGAACAGGTTCGCCAGAGGATCGCGATCTCATGGGATGGATATTGAAACGACCATGCAATGCAATGGAGTGCTCCAAAGATCGTCGCAATGGTAGCACTGGCTAAAGCAGCTGGCCACATATCGTCGTCATTTTCATTTGTATCGCCTGCGAAGAACGACGGGACTTTCGTTGCTCCTCTCTTGAAATTGCCACCAACGATCATACTCCCGAATGGTGATAGCGGTAAAAACATCTTGTCCATATAATGGCCGCCCCATGCGTGAACTATGGAATCGATGGCACGATTGAACATTCCGGGAACCTCCTCTCCTTTGACAGCCTGGTCCGGGCTTTCATTGAAAAGGCGAACAGCGAATGGGCGTCGCACATTTTGTGGCTTGTGCCACCAAAAGGCGTATGTCGCCAAGTTGAGAACGGCGAATGCGAGCGTGACAAGTTCAAGTTCCGTAATTGCTAGACGTTCCACTCCACGAGCAATGCATTGGAGAACGAACCAACTTGTTTGAAGGATCACGAAAGCCTTCGAAATCATGTCCCCTTTGCTCTTGTCTAATATCTCCCTTTCGGTGATCCTGGGAAACACAATTTTTCCTTTCGTATGGAGCTCGTCAAGTTCCTCTGGCAAGAGCGTGTGGAGTGCTTTATCACCGCTGACAAGCATGAAGCCGCCCATGATAGCGAAAAAACCATGGGTTTGAGTCCATTCCTTCGCTATAGATGTATCGATTACTATAAAGTACGAAATCTCCAGAGAGCTTTTCAAGACGTACCATGATACTTCTTCGCCAATCTGCGAGAAGCTATCCATTGCTTCATCGCCCACATAATGACAAGCTCCGGGGCGATTAAAGCCATAACGAAAACCCCAAAACGCCGTAAACCAACCTCCAACGACGACTCGTACGGGGCTGGGATGTTGGGGTGTATAGCGAACCACGTGCATGAGAATATCGTGGCCAAACAGCTCCAGATAATGTGCGAGGAAGTTCGACAGTTGCTTAAGTCGTCGCAAGAAGACGTCGCGCGCCGAGCGACGGTGACAGGTAAAGCTTGGACGCCTTCAAGGCGACATGAGAAGCAGTAGAGGGCGAGAGCGACAGACATGATGGGTTTCTGCCAGTTTACTTTGAGTAGACGTCGGTGCCTTGGTCGGTACCCATGTCGTGTCCATCGCAACCATCCAAGTTCAAATGAGACAGTTGTGCCTGCCGTCGTGACGTGAGCACAAACTTAACTATCGACACGATCGAGGGTGATCCATGGTTTTATGGAACTAATCCACACAAATACAGTATATATGTATGATAAATGTGGTGGTATGAGATGGATGATCTATACATGCGGGATGAAGGTGGTCCATAGGTTGGTTTGGAATGCACCGGGGGGTATATATTTCAGGAGAATGAATGCCTCGACCAGTAGAATGACTCGGGCGACGATGTAAATGATAGGCATGATGAAGAGGATCCCGAAGAGCAAATAAGAGAAGAGCCCCACAACACCAGCAGCGATACCATAATGTTCTTCCCAAAAACCATGCAAGAGGGCCGCTAATGCCGTAATGAACACCATAGAGAATGGCAGACACGTTATAAGAAGGGAACATGTGCGCCAGACGATCTCCTTCTCGTGGGACGGAAATTGAAATGCCCATGCAATGCAATGGAGTGCTCCGAAGATCGTCGCAATCGGGGTCACGGTCAGGGCTAAAACTTGAATGGCATCCTCGCTGTCACGGTGCATATCGCCTTCACCTGCATAGAACGACGGGACCTTTGTTGCTTCGGGTACGATGGTGCCACCCATAATTATGTCCACGAATGGCGATATCGGGAGCCACAACCATTCGAAGATAACATTGGGGACCCCAGCTTGCATGATCTCCTGTACTGCTAGTATGGCACGCTTGAACATGCTAGGGACCTGCTCTTCTTTTTTACCACGGTAGCGGCGTTCATCGGAAAGCTGAACAGGAAATGCACATTGTACATTTAGCGGCTTGTTCCACCACAAGGTATAAGTCGCCAAGTTAAGGACGGCGAATGCAAGGGTGACCAGTTCAAGTTCCGTGATTGGTAGACGTTCCACTCCACGAGCGATGCATTGGAGCACGAACCATGTTGTTTGAAGGATCACAAAGCCCTTCGAAACGATGTCGCCTTTACTCTTATCCTCGATGTCTTCTTTGGTTATCTGTGGGAACATGATTTTTCCGTCCTTCACTAGCTCATCCAGTTTCTCCGGCGTGAGTGTGTAGAGTGCCTTATCGCCATCGAAAAGCATGAAGCCTCCCATAAGCGCAAAGAAGCCGTGGGTTTGAGTCCATCCCTCCACTATGGATACATTGGAATGTGAGAACGAGCCATCAAGATTACCAGAGAACTGTTTATTGACGTACCATGATGCTTCGTCGCTAATCTCCGAGAAACAATCCATTGCCGTGTAGCCCACATAATGACGAGTTCCGGGGCGATTAACGCCATAATCACGATTCCAAGCCGTCGTAAACCAATCTCGAATGACGACTCATACGGAGCGGGGATGTTGGGGTGTATGGCGACCCATGTACACGCGAACATCGTGGTCAAACAGCTCCAGACAATGTCATACGTAGTTCTGCAGTTGTTCAAGTCGTTGCAGATGGATGTGGCCCGCTTATCGAAAGATAAAGCTTGAACGCTTTCAAGGCGACGAGAGAAGTAGTAGAGTGCGAAGGCGAGAGACATGATGGCATTCTCCAGATTGTGTGAGTAGACATCGGTGTGATCCAGTTGTCTGTCGCGCCCGTCGCAACTCGCAACCACTTGTGCCTGCCCGTCGTGACAGTCTGCACCGCTAACCAAATCGGCAAATACACATTTGCCTCGCTGAAAGAAAAAAGAAAAATTTCAGACGCATTTCAGAGTCCATCCCAGCTGTTGCTACTTGCAGTGAACACCGTTTGTTCGGCTTAGGACAGATGAAAACGCACTCATTTACGCAAGTGGCCAAATGCGGTATTTTCAACAACGATGGGAATAGAGCCCACGTGTCTTCACCACGTGGCCCGAACACTCCAAACGCAGCGATCCATTCTGTAGCCACAGAGACCTCCAATCGCAATGGCACGCTCAAATCGATTCCTTTTATGATGATACATTACCTCACCTATTCTCTTCCCATGGGGTGATCTCTTCTGGCTTGCATGAACTTGAGCCTTAGTTCGACTTTGGTTTCCTTTCAAACGGCTGCATGGTCATTACTCCTGTTTGGCTTTCTTGCAGGTTCTTCCTGCACTCTGAGCACGCTATAAAAGTCCATCCGAGCTCACCAGAGCGAAGCTGTGCGGTCTGAATCGAAATTATCAGCCACAACAACAACAACAACCAAAATCACGAGCGCGCCACGTCAGCCCGCCCCGCACCATCGTTAACACCGACCACCACCCCAGCAATATCCGGATTCAAACCGGCGACTTCAACTTGACATCGATGCTTGCACTCTACGCTCACTACTATCTCTGGTGTGACGAAACCCTGTTCCTCTTCTAGACGCAGCAGTGAACGTCGTCTCCACCTCAGGCCCGTTGAACGCAATGTATCACGCCTCGTGGTCACCACCAGTAATCGCCAAGTGTCGTGCACCAACCGTTCTGGTGCAGGTACTTTGGCACTCTCGTACCCAACCTGGTGTGTTCTTCCAATGTTTCACGGTCATCTAGCCATCGTCAGCCACTCGATGTTCGTGTGGTGTCGCGAGCTGGTCTTCATGGCCGAGGCCCACCGGCTCACACATTGTTGTATCCAATGCTCTGGGACTCTCCCGTGTCCACACCCTCCATGGTTTCCGAGCCCTAACCCCAGCTGCCTCGGCCGACTCGCTCACCGAGTCTTGCCAGTCACCTCACTTTCTGAGACTTCGCTGGACCAGCCGACACACGGGCTTTCCCAATCGTTCGCCGGCAGAGATGTACCATTCCCTCCTCCTCCAGTCCTTTGTGAGTGGCTCAAACTACTATTGTCCAGTTGCGATCGACTCTTTAACGAGTCCAACATCACGTCACTCGTAAACGCTTGAGTGTACCACCTGTGACTTTTCTCTGTTATGCTTTCTCGTAGAGTCTCAACAGTGTCCCCCTAGTTGCATCATAACATCACATTCAACATCGACTCGGTGCTTGTTCGGCGTCCATAGAGCATCTTATCGACGATCCACCTCGCTCTCTCGTTCACTGGAATGAATCTCGTTTTGGCTTCGTTCACTTTCTTTTCGCCTTGGATCTTCGTAACAGGAATGACTCAGTCTCATACGCTCTCGATTGTAACGATTTCTGACTCGAACATCAACTCTTTTGGATATCCGTGAACTTTCCTTTCTCGGACAGCCTCTGGACCACGACCTAAATCCCCATTTCTTGGGTTATTTGATCCTCTCTAAAAACGCCTCTTCGATATTTCTCTGGTACCTTGTTTTGATATCAGATTTTCCACATCAAATGAGAAGAAATTTCGGGTATTCACGCGAAAAATATATCACTGCAAACTGGTGAATCCCGTCACTTGTTGGCTAATCCTTCCTATGATGTGTCGAACTGGTGGGACACAGATAAAAAGTGCGACGCCTACTGTTATGCAGTCACAGATATACACAATAGACAGATCACGAAAAGCACAATGACGGGATCGATGATATACCTATACATGCGGTATGAATGTGGTCCATCGGATGGTCTGGAATGCACCAGGAGGAAGTGATGTGAGGAGTAGGAATGCCTCAATAAGTAAAATAATCCGAGCAATGACATAAGTCACAGGAATCATAAAATCAGACATTCCTACGAACACTCGCATAATGCTGCCAGATCCTCTCCCAAGTGTTTCGACGACGACCACCAACCGTTCATAGAGCACCATGGTGAGCGGCAGACATGTTATTAGAAGAGAACATGTGCGCCAGAGGACCCCCATCTCATGAGACGGAAATTGAAACGACCACGCAATGCAATGGAGAGCTCCAAAGATCATGGCAATGGCAATGCTGGACAAAGCAATGATCCGTCCGTAGCCATCACAACGGCCTGAACAGAACGTCTGGAAATTCGTCGCTCCGGAGGTCACCCCCCTCCAATCCCCAAACACCATTCGACCGAACGGCAAAATTAGTAGAAACACAGAGTGTTTGTCCCAAGTTTCGATCATCCATTGTGTTGCACGCTTAAACATGCTTGGGACTCGGAATTCCTCGTTGCCTTCAGGCTGATTCGGGGACTCTGATGGAACAAGATGAACGGAGACTGGACATCGCACATTTAGTGGCTTGTTCCACCACAGGGTATATGTCACCAAGTTGAGGACGGCGAATGCAAGCGTGACGAGTTCAAGTTCCGTGATTGCCAGACGTTCCACTCCACGAGCAATGCATTGGAGCACGAACCACCTTGTTTGAATCATCATAAAGCCCTTAGATATGACGTCGCCTTTGCTCCTGTCTTCGATCTCTTGCTTCGTGATCTTTGGAAAATCTATTTTCCCCTCTTCTGAGAGCCTTTTAAGTTTCTCTGGCGAGAGGATGTATAATGCTTTATCGCCGTCAAAAAGCATGAAGCCACCCATGAGAGCGAAGAATCCATGGGTCAGTGTTCATCCCTTAGTTGCTGTAGACACATTGAAATGTGAGTAACTGTCATCAAAATTGCCAGAGAGCCTGCTCATGACGGACCATGATGCTCCTTCGCTAATCTGCGAGAGGCAAACCGTTGCCGCATGGCCCAAAAAATGATGAGCTCCGGGGCGATTAACGCCATAATGACAATTCCAAGCCGTCGTAATCCAATCTCGAATGACGACTCGTACGGTGCTGGGATGTTTGGGTGGATTGCCACCCACGTACACGAGAAAACCGTCGTTAGACAACTCCAGACGATGACAGAGGTCGTTCTGCAGTTGTTCAAGGCGTTACAGGTGGATATAGCCCGCTGAGCAATGTCGGCGAGAGGCAAAGCTTGAACGCTTTCAAGCCAAGAGAAGTAGAACAGTGCGAGAACGACAGACGTGATGGAGTCCCATAGGCTGCACTCACCGGTGGTAGATAGAGAGGTTCATTTTCACTGGTAGTGTTCCAGTGCAATGCGGTGGGTGCTGACGTTCATGAAATACATGTTGCGAGCGAAGATAGAGACGCTGAGAATATTTTCCAAAAGTGGTAAAAACCTTCGAGGATGTGGTGTATCAAGGCAATACCGCGGTGTTAGAATTAGCCTCAGGAACGATGAGGTAAGAGAGAAATTCGCCATGCTCACCCGGGCCATGGTGACGCAAAAGGAATACTAGACAGACCCTGCCCGTATAGAGTACTGCTGAGATTTGTGGTTCCGGTGTACCGACCAAGACTGTGCTAATCCAACGTGATATGGATGGGTAATGGTGGATGGACGTCAGCACAGAAATAGGAGCGTTGATTGGCGCAGATGTCACGTACCCTGCGAATCTAACAATTCGGATTATCGTATGCAAATTACCAAGCTGAAGCAAGTACAGTAAATGCGAATCGTTTTTCGTAAAATATCATACATCTCGAGAACAAGGTCTATTTACGCGCACGGCACTCGCTGCCAATTTTTATCGCATTTTAAGAAATATAACCGCCCAGCAATTGATCGAGCAATTGTCCGTTAAGTCTTCCATCGTCGCTCCTCCACTCCCGAGTCGGCACGAAAGATAACGCACGAATGAAAGGCACGTCGCGAGAGAGACGGCGAGAATAGGGTGGGATATTTTTGAAGTTTACAATTCCTGGACGCGGGGACACGTTCGCGTCAACTGTATTCAAGCACAAGATGTGACGAAGGTTAACATACGATCATATTCAAGTTCCCGGACAACAAGCGATTCTCGAGGATACACCCATCAGGGATGTGAATGCTCTGTCCCTCGTTCGCCACCACTAATCAAAAGTAAGATTTGTCAGCCAATTTTGAACGTGACGAATGTAGCGCGAGGAGGAAAGAGACGTACCGATAACTGTACCGCGGAGAGTGACGTTCCGCCCGAAGTATACGTCGCCCGTCACTGTGAGATGGTCCAGCTCGATGATATGCGGTATCTTCTTGAACCTCTTCTGGAACTGCGCAATCTGCAACAAAATCCCATGAGACAACAAGTCTCAAAAGCTCGAACCAACAACCCCACCTTCTTGAAATGATCGCCCAGCTTAATAACCGGCGTCGTCCCAAACAGCCTGTTCTCATTAATCACCAACATCCCATGCTCGAGCGAATATATATCGCTCTTAATCAGCAGCAAGTCCGAGCAGCTCTTGACTGGCAGGAATCGGTTCCGGGGCACGTTGATCCCGTGCCCGTTCTTGAAGTGCTTGATGGCGGCGCCGGCGGCTGTTTCGAGCTGGATGACGGATTGGCCGTCGTCGGTTGTCTTTGGGTTGATGATGATCTCGAGCTCCATGCCTTCGTTTTCCATCACGCGTTTGAGGGCGGGAAGGTTGACCCATAGGTTGTTGGTGTTGAAGATCTTGAACTTGCGGACTTAACAGGAATGGGTGAGTCGAGACGTTCGAATAGAGCATGAAGAGGGATAACGACTTACTGGCTTTGAAGTCCTCGACGTGCTCCGATGGGACTTGGGCTATTTCGAGAAGACGGACTGTCCCTTCGTAGTCAATGAGAGTACCACCCTACATTGAATTTAGTTAACGATATGAAGGGATGAGCGGGGGAGACGGACCTTGACATCGGCCTTGGTCTTGTCGGTGACTTCCATGATGAATTCGGATTGAGTGTCTATCATGTGCTGGAGGATATTCGAATCCACGCTATAAACTCAATCAGCAAAAGAACAGAGAGTGAGAAAGAAATGAACACATACACCGCACCCAAATTATCCGAATTCGAAATGAACAAATACTCCTTCCCCTCACTAATCAACTGATCCAACACGCCACTCTGCATCAGCGCATTATACACATCCCCATGCCCGGGCGGGTACCAATACTTCTTATCGTCGTCCGCGTCCTTCGGGCACGGCAGCAGCGTCTCCTTCAGTATGCGCGGGTAGCGCGACTGGTTGAACGTGGTGATGCGGAGCTGCTGGTTCGCGTATTTCTTGATGATGCGGAGGGTGTCTTCGTGCGTGTTGAAGGAGGTCATGAGGATGAGCGGGACGTCGACGCGGAAGGTCGTGTTGAGGTGCTCGATTTGGCGCACGGTTAGGTCGAGGAAGGTCATGTCGTCTTTGACTTCGAGTGCGCTCTTTGCGCCCGTCATGCCTGTATTTGAAAGGCGTTAGTTGACTCTGAGATTAGATGGAAAGTGTGTAGAGACGGAGTACGCACCCATGGAGGTACCAAGACCGCCATTAACCTTCAGCACAGCGAGCTTGTTGAGGATGCTGGTGTCTTTCGCCTGAGGCACGGTATCGTACGCCACGATCTGGTCCGCCGCCGGCGATTTGATACGATCCCAGTTCCTATACCACCACACGAGGTTCGTAAGTACGCCACGCGACGAAAACGATGCAAAAGAGCTCACAAATCCACGCTCTTCGCGCGTTCTGCCAAATACCTGGTGAACAGGTCGAAGAACGACTGCATTTCCGTGTCGAACGCCTATTTCACATCACTTTCGTCAACAACTTCTTCATAATTGATTCAAAAGAGCGGAACGCACCTTCTTCGTTGCAGGATCTTGCACGGTGTTCACCAACCGACCGAGCTCATTGCGCATGGCCTTGGCCGCCACGCCGGTTGTGGCGGTCTTGAAGTCGATGTGGCTTGTGCCGCGTACGCGAGCGTTGAATGATTCGCTGCGAGGCATGGCGGTCAGTGTCCCAGACATAGTTGGTGTGCAAGTAAGAGGAAGGAGGAGGAGGAGAGTTGGGCCAGAGGGTATGACGCCACAGGGCCGAATGGCCGAATGTCCCGAAGAGGTCACAAGGCTCGCTTGGACCACGATCATCGGAGGAGGACCACACAACACGACGAAGACGACGACGACACTCACCTAGCCATCTCTGAAGAAATTAAAGATAAACAAATAATACGATGAGGAAGAGGAGACGAAGATCTATAGGGTTACGGCTCTGTACTGGAGGCTCTGGTTGTTTTATAGGCGTCGGCGATATCTTGGACGATGGAGAAAGTCGGGTGCGAGCGCGTCCGATCGCAAACTTTTCTCGTACTCGCATTCGGATTCTTTGTTGATCGATGGAGAGAAGGATTTCGACACGGGCGATACTGTGACGCTCTGGATTCGCTGGTTGGTTCGACACGACGCACGTGTACGACGACTCCACCCACAACATCCAAGGACACGAACGCACCTCAATCGATCTTCTATCTTCCACTCAAAATGACTCTCGTATCTTGCCCTATTATTTTTCTGACAGCATCTGACGTTACACCGTGCGGTATGGCGACATCCTCGAAACCTCCACTGTTTTTCCCAAAAAGGCAACCGCTACATCGCTCCTTAGATAACCCATCCCGACTCTTCGTCGTCTCCTCCGGAACTAGCGGGAGGATATCGGCGTGATCAGGAACTCACGCCTCCACTTGTATCATCTCGTCTCACATTAAGCCACGTACGGCGCACGTATGCTAGCCATCGGAAGTTTGACGCTGTGTGCCGACCTGTCTCTCTTTTTGAAAGTCTACAAGGAAAAAAAGGAATGAGCGCATCCCGAAACCCGCCTACGCGGATTAATTCGTCTGGACATCTGCAGCTGCTGGCATTTGGACTCTCACACCCGGTTGTGATATTTTACGTTGAATTTACCTATGACGTCATACCCTGAGTACTTGCATCTCACAACGGCGAATGCCATTCTTTCCCGACATGAATCTCCGGCTTTTTTGAAAGGACATTCTCCATTTCTTTGATCCGAACGGAACGTAACAAAGCGCCAATTTCACTCTAATTCAACCCAATAATGATTTTTTTCGACTGCCTTGAAAACGTGCTTAATCTCCACCTACCCTGTTTTTGACGGCGGATATTCCAACCCTCGAATGGATGCTTGATGTCTTTGTACTGTATCTGCAGAAGAAGTTCGAACACGACAGGATTTACAGGATTTACGTGCGGATGATCAAGCCCACGGGCGTCAAGTACCCGCGCAAAGAAGCAACATGGCAATTACAACCTGTTGGGTATCGCACAGCCGCGAACGTTGTAGCATTACCGTGGATGGATGTGTATTACAGAGTTTTGCACAACGAATGATTGTGCGTCTTCGGAATCTCTATTTTTTTTATAAGGTGCTGGGCGTAACAATAGTGTCGCCATAAAGTCGTCCAGACTCTGAAATAATTCTTGAATTCTTGCATCTCTTTCCGATTGTGTCGAGAGCAAGGCGGAGTAGGCACAGCTTCCTGATTTTGAACTCCGCGGCGCTTAGATGAGATTTTTAGGCACTGCAATTCACCGGCGTCTGCTCTGTGAGGTCTGGTAGAACACCATCATGTCTGTCGCTTTCGCCCTCTACTATTTGTCTCGCAGCATCGAGGGCGTCGAAGCTTTACCTCTCACTAAAACAGACCAGCCCACGAACTCCACTTGCAACGACTTGAACAACTGTCGAACTACCTCTGACATGGTCTGGAGTTGTTTGACCACAATCTTCGCATGCACATGGGTTGCTATACATCCCAACATTCCAGCACCGTACGAGTCGTGGTTTGAGATTGGGTTACGACGTTTTGGAATTGTGATCATGGCGTTGATCGCGCCAGAGCTGATCATTTATTGGGCGATGAAGCAATGGCTCGCTTCTCGCAGATTAGCGAAGGAGCATCATGGTACGACACAACCAAGATCTCTGGAAGTTTTAGTGGCATTTTCTGACAATCACAATGTACATATAGCCAAGGGATGGACTCAAACCCATGGGTTCTTCTCTCTCATGGGTGGATTCATGCTTTTTGACGGTGTTAAAGCATTATACACGCTCCTGCCAGATAAACTCGATGAGCTATTGAAAAACGGAAAAATCATTTTCCCACAGATAACCAAGGAAGACATCGAGGATAAGAGTAAAGGCGACGTCATTTAGAAGGGCTTTGTGATCCTTCAAACAACTTGGTTCGTGCTCCAATGCATCGCTCGTGGAGCGGAACATCTCCCGATCACGGAACTTGAGCTGGTCACGCTGGCATTCAGCGTCCTCAACTTGGCAACGTATGCCCTGTGGTGGAGCAAGCCGCTCAATGTGCAACGGCCATTCCCAGTCCACCTTTCCAATGAAAGCCCTGATCACATGTCTACCAGCGACTGTGCTGTTCCGTTCCATTTTAAATCGGCTCTTGGATAATTATCGGCAAGAAAATCATGGTTTTGCTGCTAATTTTTTAATGGTGTTCAGACATTGGCTCACACCTATATCCATGTACATTTTCCCTATCACTTACATCATCGCTCGGGTTATTCTACTTGTCGAGGCATTCGTACTTCTCAAATCACTTCCTCCTGGAGCATTCAAAACTGTGCAATGGACCACATTTATACCACATGTATAGATACATGATCGATGTCATTTTCGGCGTCTTTCGCTTGTCCAGTGTTGATAATTTCGTAGAATCGGTCAGATACCTCACGCGTCTGCGGCACACTTATCGTCCGTGGAATACAATGAATTGTCTTCGGTGACTAAGGGTTGAAATCTTAGTGTTGATGGATAAAGCAATTTGAGTTCATGTCGTCCTAGTTCGCGTCGGTGAGTGGGAGATTTGAGTGAGTTCGAGGTGTGGCGATTCACTCGGGACGCGTTAGTCTTTGATGGGGGATCCGGAGTCGGGGATTTGGAGCGACGGGAACTGGCCGAGAAGCGACTGCTCGACAACAGCTGGCTATTTGAGGACGGGGAATACATTGACGGGGATCCGGAGCCCAGGCCCAGAGCGGGAGCGAGTACGTGAACGGCGCGGAGCAAAAGTGATTCATCGATGGCGAGTGCTCCGTTCTTGACCTTCTTCAGAGGTGTGTCACGGTGGACTGAAATCAAGGTTTTATCAACGATCCGACAAATGAGGCGTTAAAGGGAAACAATCATTATAAAGCTTACCTGCAGAGACTTGTTGAGTGACGGAATCTTCGGGTCGTTCGTCGACGTAAACTAAGCCGGCCCATCTTCAGTGGTAGTGGTACGTTCTTTGGTAGATTTGTCATTCGATCTGTTGCTATGTCATGATTCCATTCGATATGTCAAATCAAAGTGGTCACAGGCGAAGAGGCGCGAGAGCGGGAATCAACGGACCTTCAGGCAATGTGGCCCTGGTATCCCTCGTACCCTCGTCCACTTCAAATCCGGCGAAACACGTACGAACGTATCTTTTTATCCCCTGCGCTGAATGGAAATGTCAAATCGGCACTGAAAACGATTGGTGGAGTAGACGTACAAATTGTATCTGGGTTGGCGTGAATTGGGTTCGCACTCCCCACGGAAGACTGACGACGCGCTTTCCTCGCCTAAGAAGCTTTTTCGCGCACAGCACGTCAGTAACTTATTAGTGAAGCGCGAGAAGCAACGAACGCGAACCTTGGATATGCCACTTATTACGTCCAGAGCTTTAGAGCTGGACGCCTTTGCTTTCGACTTCGACTTGGAGGGAGATGATCTGGAAACGGCGCGGGACGAGATTGGGGATGTGCGCGTGGACTGCGCGCTGGTGATTTTTGAGAGCGTGTTAAGACCATTTCTTTGTTGCGGTGAAGTTAAGTTTTGGTGGCGATGAATGGATCAGGTGTTTGTTCAATTGACTATTACTTGGTGGGTTTTGGGTTCGGGCTCTTGCGCGTGGTGCGTGTGCGACGGGTTGACGAGTACGACGAAGGCAATGGTGGGAGTAGAACGTCAACAAACGCCATGTCTAACCATCCCTTCTTAAATACCAAAAGCAAGTGGCATCCACCCGGCTATTCCCGTTGCCACCAAGTGTATCCAAGCATGGATTTTCGAGTCAAAGGCAAAGTCAATGCGTCGCCACGCGTTCCGCCACTGACACCTGATTCGGATGTTACTAGTAGCGCGGAGAATGAAGTGCTTGTTAAACGCACTTCGATTATTTTAACCAGCTCCTGCTATTGCCTGGGTCGTACTTGGTCGATTTGTGCACTTGAGGAATGGCAACAACGTCTTCTTCGATACCGGCGGGTAACGCGACCGGTTGAATTTCGTTTTCTTTTTTTCTGAGTCATGTTCAGGTTGGTGACGTAGAGCGGTGGCGGGACTAGAACCAGGAAACAAAATGTTAGAGACCAGAACTGAAGATATGTTGAACGAACTGAACGAACGTTAACTCGGTCTTCAGGAGATCAGAAATCATTACTAATTGGTGCACAAAGCAACCACAATGGAAAAAATTGACGAACAACGCAATTCGCGTCACGTTTAAATAGCGAATAATCGCTGGCAAAAAAATGCTGGCCATATTGAGCACCAATCCGGCGCTCGGAGTAGGCCAAGATACCCGTTGCATATCGGGGTGAAGATGCACTGAAGCATCAAGCCGCTCATGAGTACCAAACGAGAACCGCCAGTAAGCTGGGAAGTGGTATTCGTCGCATGATCCGGTGAGGATGCACTAGAGCGACGGAGACCATACCTGCCGAATGCTGGCGGTAACTAGTAACAGTCGAATCGCCGTCGTGTTGGGGATCACCAGACTTGTAAGGGCTATGGCGGTGCCAGGATAAGCCGGTAGAAAGACGGGTAATCTGAGCCTGAGCCTGAGCCATAGCCGAGCCAGAGATACACATAGGACTAGACGTTCAGTCTTGACGAGCGTGTATACGTAAGTTGACAGTCCGAAAAAATTTCCGCCTTCAGAAAAAATTCTGGAAGTCGAAGATAATGGTACCAAGAAGATCGCCAGTAAGAGGACGGAAGTAGATCTACAGCGCGTTCACCATTTCACGCGACGTCACTAGCCAGCACGGAGTTCACAAGAATTATCCTCACAGTTGCGTGACGGCGGATCGTTACGGACCGTTTGAAATCGTCCGAGAAGACATCCAAATAGAAACGAAGAACGAGACAAGCAAGTACCAGAGCAAGCGATCTCGATTTAAATCCAAACCAAGAGTAGATCGAATTCGACATGACCGCGCGACAGAGGAGAGCCCCAACGAAATTCCGTATCCTCCCGCGATCCATCGGATTTCGTTGAAGACAATTCGGAAACACGGGAGTTGTCGATAGTAACAGCGTTCCACAGAGACCTCGAAGAAACGTGAAATCATCCCGCGCCATTTCAGGCGAAGGTGCGAGTATCGATCAGCGCACGTCCTGCCGGTTGAGCCAAAGAATCAACGAGACGTCGATGACACGAGTAGCGCGCGAGTCGGAATCGAGTTTGAATAAATCTAAGCCAGACTGAGCGAGTGGAGGTGGCTCTGCTTTGGAAATTAGAGAAAGAAGCCCGAATTAGAGCACAGGAAGGCCATGCGAGACAATCAGCGATGATAGAGTCAGAACTAAAGCTTCGAGACCGACGAAGGAACATGCGGCCCAGACCGAGATGAAGAGCTACCACTGACCGAAGACGAGATGCAGATGTTATGTTGGAACAAGATGACGACCTGAGTCAGAGAGAATGAGATAGGCCGAGATGAGAACTTTCGCTGCAACGAAATTAGCATCGGCGGTAAGTTGTACCGAGAGTAATCACTGGTAAGAACACCGCAGCTAGACGTCCAAGAGCAATGACCTTTCGAGGCGAAGATCTTGCCAGAGAGTCCGCAATTATGAGCGTCGTAGTTGCGTAGCCCAATAAGTTGAACATGTAGCCAATTTTTGCCAAATTTCACGTCGACACATGAACAAAAGATAAGATTAGTACCGGAGCAAAAGATTTTGATCAGAGCCAAGCTTTAGTAAATCGGATTTGATGCGCTCGCGCAGCAGAGAACAATCGAAGTTAGGGTCGGCGAGCGCTTGTCGATTTCGTTGAAACCAATATGGATGCGCGTGATTCGTCGACAGTGAAAGAATCCGACGCAGACCTCGAAGAATGTGCGAAACGACACCCGCCTTTCAGGCAAAGGTACAAGCATAGAACAGCACACGTTCCCGATGTTCGGGCCGTATATAGAAAATGAGTCGTTGATGATACGATACGCGAGCGAGGCGGAGGCGAATGATAGACCAAGGAGACCGAACGTGTGGAGATGCCCGCTGCTTTGAAAACTTGAGAGGGAAACCACAGGTACAGCTCAGCCCATTGCAAGAGGACCAGAGAACACAGCACCAGCGACCCGAGAAACACAGCACCAGCGACCCGATAATTAGAAGCAGAATGGCCGAAGGCGGCGGTGACGGAATCTATAATCAAACCCGAGACGAAGTAATACGACTGAACGCGCCGAGATGCAGATCTAGATGCTTTGATAGAACGCGATGACGTAAGCTAGAGCTGAGCTAGATCTTCAACAGGACCAGAATCATCAGCGATGACCGAAGACGACGCAGAGATAGAACGTGGGTTTCCGCGAGCCTTCCATGGAGTGCAGAGCATCAGGATCTGAGACAGTAGGATACGTTGGCGTCAGTTATTTGTGAACGAAGTCTTCGCCCTTTAGAAAACGCGAGGAACCAGGTCGTACGAGTCACCAAAAGTTTCCAGATCATGCTGTTCAATGCAGGGAGTTGACGTTCGAGTCAGTGGTCGTCGGATTCGAGAATGAAAGATTCGCGTGGAGAAGAGATGCGTGTTGTTACGAAGATCCACACGTATGGAGAAAGTGAGCGAAGTTGATCGGTCCCAGTTATCAAGAGCGCGAGGTCGATCGTCGGATAAGATGCACCCAGTGGAAATTTGAAAAGGCAGGACAAGCTCCGAATCGATGTTGAGCGAACATGCGACACAACCAGCGGGACAGAGTTAAAAGACGACGAGCATACCATAAAGTCAAAGGTTGTATAGTCCAACGTTTACGAGCGATTAGGCATTGGACATTGAGAAGTCGATCGCGAAGGACAATAGTAGCTCGAGCTTCAGAAATAAGTGGCCAGAGGAGAGGATAGGTCGTCGGTGCCGAAGAACTTCTGGACGAAGCACGAGTGGCGTCGACCCGTCGAAGCGGAAATGAGGTGGCTGGCACGACATCGGCGGGTGGTGGCGGGGCTCATAGCTCGGAAGCGACAGAGGATAGACTCGTGAGACTTCTAGAGCGTTGCATACGACTAGGCGCGAGCCGGTTCATGGGACATCCAGATGAAAGACAGGTCGCCAGACGCGACGAACACCGAGCGGCTCACAATGGCTGGAGACGAATGTGAAACATTGGACGAACACACCAGGATGGGGGCTTTGGGAGTGCCATCGCACCCGTACAATGGTCGGTGCACGACTACTGCGGAGACTTCTGGAGGTGACGTTGAGGCGCGAAGCGTGGCGTCCAACGTCGATGGCGACTATGCTGGCCTCGGCTGGTGGCTCTAGAAGCGAATAGGGACTATGCGACAGAGATGGTAGTAGGCGTGGAATACCAGCATCTAGGCTGAGTTCTTCTTGTCGGGTTCTTGGTGGTGGTGGTTGGAGGTGAAGAAGGAGCGGAGTGGCTAACGTGGGCAGCTCGTGATTTTGGTTGGTTTTGCGGTGGCTGACGATTTCGATTCAGACTGACACAGCTTTAGTCTGGTAAGCTTCCAGTGATTCTGAGAAGGTGTTCAAAACGTACGGATTTACTTCGAGACAGCTAATATTACGACGCCGAAGTGGTGTCCAGGTTGCTGTTGTAAAGCAGAGGGGAGTTGAACAGGAGTTTGAGTTTGAGTCGGCCAGTGCATGGACATATCACTCCGTTGGAGGCAAATAGGTGAAATATAAACGGTTTTCATTACGATGTACATCGTCCAGTATATGAGTTCGATAAGGAAAGTGATCGTGGTGGTTCGGAAAAGGAGTGTCGGCAAAAGCCGACCGCACTGACTGTCGCACTTTCACGCGTTGCGCTATCATTTGCACTCCTTTTGGGCTACAAGGTTCTACTCGTGCAGGCATACAATACACGACAGAATTACAAGTGGACGACGTCAATCATCAATCATCAAGATACCTGATGAATATCGTTGATCAATTTCGATGGAAAAATTGCACCTCATGTCGAACAGAAGGCTTGGCAGAGCGTTGGACTTCACTTGGTAGTGTAGGGCCGATGCGATGCACAGCCGGACGATTCCTTTTTTTTGTTCTGAAATGCAAAAGGGACAGTTGTTCAACTATTTATGAATGCATATATGTCTTTAAAACCCACCCACCCTCCTACTACATACACTCTGATGGAATCATTTTTTCAATTTATGATAAATCAGTGTAACAGCATTTCTACCATCAGCAAAGTTCAGATCTCTTGATGAAATATCTTTCAGTTTACCTTTAAATTCACATAATGCTCCAGTTCTCATTCCATCATTGAACCAGACATCCCCATTATTGTCAATAACTTGGCTTGTAAAGTGATAACTTCCATGATATATCACTCCTGCTAGCTTTAGAATGCTTGATTGTCCGGTTAAACTAGTCAACTTAATTTTATCATTTATTGCAGCATTTTGATTGGAAATGATAATTGCCAACAGATCAGGTACCCTTTTAAACTGTATTTCTTGCATTTTATGTTGATTACAAAGTGAGCATGATCCCTGTGATTGCCCATGAATGTAATGATTAATTAATTCCTGTGTAGAATGTACTTCAAATGATATATATTGATTTATAACACATGAACGCAATTTCTTCTCAGTTCTAGACTGACACCCTGCACAGATTAAGATTCGCTTGCCAATTGACCTATTTGGACGAAACAGATGTTCAACCAGATTTGAAATATTTGTACCATTTCTTCCTTTTGGAAACTTTTGCATATTAAAATGATGGATGCTATCCCTTATTCTATCTCTTCCTTGCTCTGGAGTATAGATTTCATTGTCAATATCTTGAAATATGTCATTTAATTCCTCTAAAATTTCTATCTTCTTTGCAAATTTTTCAAAACTTTTTGGATATTCTGAATGCAGATTTTTCAAAATTGTAAATAAAGAATCATAAGCACAGCTCCAATTAAGGCTGTCCCATTTAAATCCTTGTGGCATTCTGCAAAATGCAGAAGCAGTATTTGCTGTATTGTTAACTTCATCTTCAGTAACATTACTGGGTGTTGAAATGTGAGGAGCAATGCATATCTTCTTTAATACTTTATCAGTATCAATCTCATCTTCTGCCTTTCTTTTCAATAGACTATCTTGAGTAATTTTCAAAGAATTTGCATTAAGGTTGCTTTGAATCACATTATTTGAAGAACTCATACTATTTTCAGTGTGTGATAATTTCTGCTTTTTGATAGGTTGAATATCAGTTGTATTTTTGGATGATGTTGTTTTTTTAATTATTTTCCATTCTAAATCAGCTGTTTCTGGCATTTCAAAAGGATCATGGTCTGTCCATTTAATAGCATTATGAACATTTTCTGGAACATAACTTACTCCTTTCCATTTTTGAAACTGTCTTACAAG